>PQWD01014593.1:0-262097 GCA_019425675.1 Leucinodes orbonalis | reverse complement strand
TAGAGGAACAAAAGGAGGGGATTTTGGGCCTCTGGTAACCACATTACCCCTTTGAACGCCAGAAATACAAACACAATAGAAAAATATCGTTTGTAACAAAGTTGTTGTCATTTGCGTTCAAAGGTTTACAACACAGACATCCAAATATACAATTAGACTGACAAGCCGCCAAGTTTATAGGCAGTCCAGTGTCGCAATTTCTTTTCGGTTCCTTCCTGTGAAAAGTTATTATATTTCTTGGTAAATTTACTGATTCATTGCGATGATGGCATGTTACAATTGCATAGGATGGCATTTTGGAAAAAACGGTAATTTCTTCCAATATTCGTGCGTCTTGACTCATCTCACAGAGCGTAACTGGCAGCCAGTGTATGCTCGTTGAGTTTACATTTGTCGCACTTAAACGCGGCTTGTCCCATCTCCTGTATTGGGAAATCTGTGGTTTACACATAACATTTCCAAGCGCCAACTCTCGACAGTTATCTGTGAGAATATATATATATAGTATACCTACGTACATTTCTATTCTACTAACACATAACGGCACGGGTGGCGTATCTACCTTTATATTCTGTATATATCAAGGAAGATACGCCTCCGTGCCTCAAAAACGAACCGCCGAAGAGAGTGCAGTTTGTACTCTTTTGTTTAAGTAAATGTACGCTCATTCGAAATATGTGTATGTATTCGGAACACTTTTTTCGATTGTTTTGTGAGCATATCACGAATCTATACTTTTTACATCATTGTCTACAAATGATTTCATAACTTCCTCAGCATTTACGTTTATATACATATATATTTTGTGTTACAGGTAATAGAAGCAAATGCCATCGCTGACAGTCAATAACAAAATGGCTGACGATAAGAAAAGCGGGAAAACAAATCAAACTCAATTTTACATTCCATTTAATATAATAAATACAATATGTAAAGACAATAAAACTCGAAAATGTTTGATAAAAGCAACATGTATAAATAAAATAATAGAATTCCGCAAGTAAAAAATGTTTATTATATCAAAAAACAATGTTACTTTAAGCGACATAAGTTATTTTTCTATTTACATTTTATTTATTTACAATATAGAAATTAATAATTAAATAAATATATGTTTTAAATTTTGATTTTTTCTTGTCGTTTTTGACTTAATCCTATGTTCTGGTATAAACTCAAACGTTTCGGCAAGAGCTATTGCTGATGAAATCGCAAGCAGCCGACTCCTCGTTGAAGTGGAGACCTTCAGCGCAACTGTTCAGAACGGCCTGGCTGCCTTCGCAACGCCAGTACTGGTTGCAGTTGCTCTCATGTGCCCAGGGAAGGACGTTGCAATCTTGGCATCTTGAGTTGTTAGGTTGTCCACCGTTCCCGCTTCCACTGCCACTTCCACTTCCGCTGCCGCTTCCACTGCCACTTCCGTTGCCGCCTTCACTTCCACTGCCGTTGCCTCCCTCACATCCTGCATTCCATGGCCAGTCGCAGACCTGAAATGAGATATTTGAGTATGTATTTGAACTATCCAAATAGTCCAAAGTATGGGTGTAATGTATGGGGACTTGGGCAATAGCGCCTATTAATTCTGCAACCAGCTAGATATTGAATGAGGCTCTGGTGGTCTCCCTACATATAATAGGCCAGTGTGGTGGGTTTTAGGTAGTCTGTCTCTAGAATTATGCGACTGCTAGTATCGCAAAATTATCTGATTCTAACATTATCTAGGAAAGTGTGAAATACTTTAAACGTGCATAATCGGCCATGCGCATTTTACAATTGTGAGAATAAATTGAATATGATACTGACTTATTGAAAGTGCTTAAGCTTATGCGATTTCAAGCAATGTAAAATTGATTGAGTTAACGCAATCTGAAACCTAGTTCTGATATATTAAGGTATTTTTACTGATGTTCTGGTCCACGGGTATTAAAGGAAGTCGTTTTAAAGCTTGCATTCAGTTTCATCAAGGCCCTAATGATCAGCCAATACGCTAGCTAATAATAAGCTATAATAGTGAAAATCATCTAGAGATTGCAAAACGACTATTACTAGAGATCTATTGTTATCGAAAAGGTAGTATTTTGAATTAACTAGCCGGCCTTGATGTCAAAGCTTCTCAATAGATTAACTTGCTGGTGAGGTCATGAATCAACAAAGAAATTTTTTTTCTGATAATCAAGTGATTACTCAGGCCCAATGGACCAAGAGCTGTGAAAAATCATTGACAGAGCAGACTGCGAATGGTTGAAAAGAAATTTGGTAATTTTCATTTCTAACCAAACTGGGGAAATCCTTTTAATATGATCTGTCGCAGATGAAAGTATGGTTCCTAGATCAAACTAACCTACGAAGATTCAGAGACCACTAGACAACAATAGAATTTGCAGTGTACTTTAACTGTAACACTAAAATTTCTAACAAATTCAAATATGTAAAAGATAAAAATATAAATCTCACCTGCAATTCAGGGTTGAAGTGTAGACCAGCAGCACACTGTCTCTCTATTAACTCTCCGGCGACGCAGTAGTAGAACTTTCCGCAGTCATTGTGGGGCAGCAATTGTTCGATGTTGAAGTCAGCGGGGCAGCCGTTCGGCAGGAGTTCACCACCGTTGCCGTTTCCGTTGCCATCACCGTTTCCACTTCCACTGCCGCTTCCGCTGCCACTTCCGCTGCCGCTTCCATTGCCGCTTCCACTGCCGCTTCCGCTGCCGCTACCGCTGCCGCTGCCGCTTCCGCTGCCGCTTCCGCTGCCGCTTCCGCTGCCGCTTCCGCTGCCGCTTCCGCTCCGCTTCCGCTGCCACTTCCACTGCCGCTTCCACTTCCGCTTCCACTGCCATTGCCGCTCCGTTACCGCCACCGTTACCGTTTCCGTCGCCATTTCCATTTCCACTGCCGGAACCGGAACCATTTCCGCCTACGCAGCCAGCATTTGAGGGCCAGTCACAGACCTGAAATAAAATACATGTTCATTTATTCCATCATCACAGCTACTTAGCTGTCTACTTAGACAAGTTTCTATAATTTTTATTATATTAGTATTTACTTCTATAATTTAGTAAGACGTTTGTGCTGTTTCGTCTACCGGTCACACTCACAAACAATTGCTAGCTGTGTTTGTTACATAATTATAAAATATAGTTTAATTTGATAGTTAAACTTTATGTATGAGTTTGATTTCATGGAAGATGGGCCGGTAGCTGGTTGGGACGGCAAACTTTTAGAACACCTTTTGTAAGCCATCATCATCATTAGCAACGGCCCATTGCAGGGCACAGGCCTTCCTATAAGTATAGCTTAATAAATAATATCCACTGACATTCACACAGCGCCATCTAACCCCAAGTTAAGCCTGTACTAAACAAATAAATATATTTATTATTATTTTTTGTTAATACCTACCTATCCAAGCGATAAGGCCGCCTGAATTGCATTATTTCCCTTCATTTGTTGTTAAAAAATGTATCTTTTTTTGGTGTGCAAAAAGAATCATATCTATCTACCTACATTTATACATGAAAACACCCAGACCATTATAAACAACATGTTCATGCACACAAATGTTTTGTGCCCAGGAATCGAACCCGGAACCCTTGGTGTAGTAGTCGACGTCTCAACCGCTACACTAAATGGGTCGTCAAATAGCTGTGGAGAGGACCGTAATCCACCGGGAACCGCAGGCAGATTTGGCGATACCATTCTAAGATGTAGGCGTGACCGACGGCTTAATTTAATGTACCCTCCAAACCACATAACCATCTTTCTTTTCAGACAATCAGATGATTCAGCCTGCAATGTTCAAAACAAACTACGAAAATTTGCTTTTTTTCGAACTGACTACTGCTGTTAGCCGCAGGTGGCCTTTACAGCTTCACCGGGCAATTGGCGAGCGCAGATGGCTCTCAGCCTTAAAAGAAAATTCACACAAAGTCCGTTTCCTCGCAGGACGCAAATCTGCAATCTCTGGGTCAAGCAGCAATCTCAGCTGAATGCTAAGCCACCAAGAAAGCAGTTGGCTTAAATAGTGTAGTCAAAAAATGTCAACAGTTTTAATTAAGGTACTGAATGTGTTGAATCTCAATGCGTTGCTTAAAATTGTATTAACATGTTAATTTTTAAAAGGTACATATTAGTTCGCTAAGTAAGTAAGTACGTATTAGGATTCATATATTATTACCTGCAACTCAGGGTTGAAGTGTAGACCAGCAGCACACTGTCTCTCTATTAACTCTCCGGCGACGCAGTAGTAGAACTTTCCGCAGTCATTGTGGGGCAGCAACTGTTCGATGTTGAAGTCAGCGGGGCAGCCGTTCGGCAGGAGTTCACCACCGTTGCCGTTTTCGTTGCCATCACCGTTTCCACTTCCGCTTCCACTGCCGCTTCCGCTTCCACTGCCGCTTCCGCTTCCACTGCCGCTTCCGCTTCCACTGCCGCTTCCGCTTCCGCTTCCACTGCCGCTTCCGCTTCCGCTTCCACTGCCGCTTCCGCTTCCACTGCCGCTTCCACTTCCGCTGCCACTTCCACTGCCGCTGCCATTGCCGCCTCCGTTACCGCCACCGTTACCGTTTCCGTTACCATCTCCATTTCCACTGCCGGAACCGCTACCGTTTCCATTTCCACCTACGCAGCCAGCATTCGAGGGCCAGTCGCAGACCTGTTGAACAATTAATAATATTTTATTATCACAATTAAGTACACATGTTGCCGCCATTGTTATTTTGAAAATAAATTACTTTTCAATAATGAGATAATTCAGACGTATGTTAAGTCCACCAGTCATGTTAAAGTCAAAATTCGTTTATTCAGATTAGGCTTACAGAAGGTACTTATGAACGTCAAAAATAATACAAAAAAAAAAACAATAAAGAATGCATTTAAAATACCAAAGTAAAGCACAATAATGAATTTTGATACTTGGAAAAAGCGCTTCGGCGTTTAGGCCTGTTTACATATGCACAAAGGCAGACTTCCTCGTCTATTTATATATTTGAGTTTACTTTGATATCGTAGGCCAGATTTGGAAAAATATACTTTATAAGTTTATAGAGAGTAAATATTATAATCTAACCTGAAGTTCAGGGTTGAAGTGTAGACCAGCAGCGCACTGTCTTTCAATCAATTCTCCGGCGACGCAGTAGTAGAACTTTCCGCAGTCATTGTGGGGCAGCAATTGATTGATATTGAAGTCAGCGGGGCAGCCGTTCGGCAGGAGTTCACCACCGTTGCCGTTTCCGTTGCCATCACCGTTTCCACTTCCACTGCCGCTTCCGCTTCCACTGCCGTTTCCACTACCGCTTCCGCTTCCACTGCCGCTGCCGCTTCCGCTTCCACTGCCGCTTCCGCTTCCACTGCCGCTTCCGCTTCCACTGCCGCTTCCGCTTCCGTTTCCACTGCCACTTCCACTTCCGCTTCCACTTCCGCTGCCACTTCCATTGCCGCTACCGTTTCCACTGCCACTGCCATTGCCACCTCCGTTGCCACCTCCGTTACCACCTCCGTTACCACCTCCGTTACCACCTCCGTTACCATCTCCATTTCCATTACCGGAGCCGTTACCATTTCCGTTTCCACCTACGCAGCCAGCATTCGAGGGCCAGTCGCAGACCTGTTGAACAATTAATAATAACTTATTTTATTATCACAATTAAGTACACATGTTGCCGCCATTGTTATTTTGAAAATAAATTACTTTTTCAATAATGTGAGATAATTCAGACGTATGTTAAGTCCACCAGTCATGTTAAAGTCAAAATTCGTTTATTCAGATTAGGCTTACAGAAGGTACTTATGAACGTCAAAAATAATACAAAAAAAAAACAATAAAGAATGCATTTAAAATACCAAAGTAAAGCACAATAATGAATTTTGATACTTGGAAAAAGCGCTTCGGCGTTTAGGCCTGTTTACATATGCACAAAGGCAGACTTCCTCGTCTATTTATATATTTGAGTTTACTTTGATATCGTAGGCCAGATTTGGAAAAATATACTTTATAAGTTTATAGAGAGTAAATATTATAATCTAACCTGAAGTTCAGGGTTGAAGTGTAGACCAGCAGCGCACTGTCTTTCAATCAATTCTCCGGCGACGCAGTAGTAGAACTTTCCGCAGTCATTGTGGGGCAGCAATTGATTGATATTGAAGTCAGCGGGCAGCCGTTCGGCAGGAGTTCACCACCGTTGCCGTTTCCACTTCCACTGCCGCTTCCGCTTCCACTGCCGTTTCCACTACCGCTTCCGCTTCCACTGCCGCTTCCGCTGCCGTTTCCACTGCCACTTCCGCTTCCACTGCCGCTTCCGCTTCCACTGCCGCTTCCGCTTCCACTGCCACTTCCGCTTCCACTGCCGCTTCCGCTTCCGTTTCCACTGCCACTTCCACTTCCGCTTCCACTTCCGCTGCCACTTCCATTGCCGCTACCGTTTCCACTGCCACTGCCATTGCCACCTCCGTTGCCACCTCCGTTACCACCTCCGTTACCACCTCCGTTACCATCTCCATTTCCATTACCGGAGCCGTTACCATTTCCGTTTCCACCTACACAACCAGCATTTGAGGGCCAGTCACAGACCTGGAATTATTAGATAAATTGCACTTTAATGTGTGATCATTTATTAACTTATAGATATTTTTCAACTTTGCCTTTTAATATTTTGGTATTGATGTTTGTGTTAATAGTTTTGGTATTAATATAGACAAAAAATCAATGTGCAAATTTTTCTATATATATTTTTTTGTGTTTATACTTGGTGCTTTATGTATATTAAGACCTTTATTTTTCACACTTAATACTGAGTCTACCACCGAGTAAAAACATAGATACATATTTCTATGTTTTTACTAGGCCAGATATCCTCCCGTGAAATAGAAGTAATTTACACTTCTGTGTGTCGGGATGGAGACACTGTAGCTAGTAAAATTATCTCTGCCTTAACCAAGATATCCCGTCCACCAAGATCAACATTCTATAGCCCATGCAGTCTCGATGTATCCCTATTTTTATTCTAGTATTTGAAACTAGCGGAGTACATCATGTGTTGTATCGTATTGTGCATTCAGCGATGACCTCCGCCACGTGTAGCTTATACAAAGATAAACATTCGAAAAAGGCCTCACTGCCTTCCAAAGGACCGTGCCGCTATTTGGCACGTGAATCATAAATGATTTACGTGTATTATGTATAATATTGGTAAATTAATATATTTTTGTGTTGAATCATAAATATCTTAATCTTAAGTTCTATTAACAATATATTTTAAGGGTTTTAGCGATATTCTCACCTGCAATTCAGGGTTAAAGTGTAGACCAGCAGCGCACTGTCTCTGTACTAACTCTCCGGCGACACATTGGTAGAATTTTCCGCAGTCATTGTGGGGCAGCAATTGGTGGATGTTGAAATCAGCGGGGCAGCCGTTCGGCAGGAGTTCGCACTCCTCTCCGTTACCATTGCCGTCACCGTTTCCGCTTCCGTTGCCATTGCCATCACCGTTTCCGCTTCCATTGCCATTGCCGTCACCGTTTCCACTTCCACTTCCGCTTCCGCTTCCACTGCCGTTTCCACTGCCATTGCCTTCTCCATTACCACCTCCGTTACCGCTACCATTTCCACTACCAGAACCATTTCCGCCTACGCAGCCAGCATTCGAGGGCCAATCACAGACCTGTAATACATAAAATGAATACTTATTTACTCCATGATCTCAGCTAACTAGACATGTTTATTGATTTTATTTGTAGTTAGTTAAGGTTCTTCAGAGGTTTGTGCTGTTCAGTCCAAAGGGAGCTGATGTGCCCGGTGAACTGATAATTCCATTAAAAGCTCCAAATTCAGACCAATTTTGTTTGTAAATGTACCAATCAATCCATTGAATTCATTGAATTGAATTTTATATATATTAACCAATCCATTGAATTGAATTTTATATAGGCCATATTAGAAAAATATACTATAAAATTGCCTCCGTGGTCTAGTGGACACACCTGCGCGTCATCATCAACATCACTTTGTTCATTTTCTTATTTTGGTCAGGAAGGACATTGCAATCTGAATCACCTGATTGTATGAAAAGAAAAGTTTATTCCATGCTTCGGCGGGTCCTAGCTTCAATATTAGGACTGTAGTCATTAATGCCTATCAATCCACAATGGGCACAATGTGAATGCGCGGTTAGACCTGTGGCCTGTGGCATTATAGGATGAAGATGACTGTATAAGTTTATTAGTTTTAATTTAAAAAAATAACCTGAATTTCCGGGTTAAAGTGTAAACCGGCAGGACACTGTCTCTCTAATAACTCTCCAAAGACGCAGTAGTAGAATTTTCCGCAGTCATTGTGGGGCAGCAACTGATGGATGCTGAAGTCAGCGGGGCAGCCGTTCGGCAGGAGTTCAACTCCGTTGCCATTACCATCGCCGTTTCCACTTCCGTTGCCATTTCCATCACCGTTTCCACTTCCGTTGCCATTTCCGTCTCCACTTCCACTGCCGCTTCCACTACCGCTGCCGCTTCCGCTTCCGCTGCCGCTTCCACTGCCGCTTCCATTGCCGCTTCCGTTGCCGCTTCCATTGCCACTTCCGCTGCCGCTTCCACTGCCGCTTCCACTACCGCTTCCGTTACCATCTCCATTTCCACTACCAGACCCGTTTCCGTCTCCATTTCCATTTCCACCTACACAGCCAGCATTCGAGGGCCAGTCACAGACCTGTAATAATAAGGTAAATTACACTTGATTGCATAATAATCTACATTTCTTTTTTTTAATTATTGCATTTTGATATTTTGATTTGGTACACTGTGATCTATATTCCAGTGCCTGATATTTTCATGGAATTTTTAAATACTTTTAGACAATACATTTGAAACCTTACAAAATTGTTTCAAAATTTTCTTACATGTTAAAGGATCAATCATTGAGTGTGTTTATTTATATACAACTGCGTTAAATCTTATAACGTTGGTATAACATGAGTACGTATACATATACATTATTGTTGTACGTAAGAATATACAATTATTCTCACCTGCAGTTCAGGGTTGAAGTGTAGACCGGCAGCACACTGTCTCTCCACTTTCTCTCCGGCGACGCAGTCGTAGAATTTTCCGCAGTCATTGTGGGGCAGTAATTGATTGATGTTGAAATCAGCGGGGCAGCCATTCGGCAGGAGTTCACACTCCTCTCCGTTACCATTGCCGTCACCGTCACCGTTTCCGCTTCCGTTGCCATTGCCATTGCCGTCACCGTTTCCGCTTCCATTGCCATTGCCATCACCGTTTCCGCTTCCATTACCATTTCCGCTTCCATTGCCATTGCCATCACCGTTTCCGCTTCCGCTTCCACTGCCGCTTCCGCTCCCACTTCCGTTTCCGCTGCCGCTTCCACTGCCACTTCCACTGCCACTACCACTTCCACTGCCACTTCCACTGCCGCTTCCACTGCCGCTTCCGCTGCCACTTCCGCTGCCATTGCCATCTCCGTTACCAGAGCCGTTACCGTCTCCACTGCCGTTTCCGCTGCCACTTCCACTGCCGCTTCCGCTGCCGCTTCCACTACCGCTTCCACTGCCGCTTCCGCTACCGCTTCCACTACCGCTTCCACTGCCGCTTCCGCTACCGCTTCCACTGCCGCTTCCGCTGCCACTTCCACTGCCACTTCCGCTTCCACTACCACTTCCGCTACCACTTCCACTGCCGCTTCCGCTACCGCTTCCACTGCCGCTTCCGCTACCGCTTCCACTGCCGCTTCCGCTACCGCTTCCACTGCCGCTACCGCTACCGCTTCCACTGCCACTTCCACTGCCGCTGCCGTTTCCACTGCCATTACCATCACCGTCGCCGCTTCCGCTGCCATTTTCATTGCCTTCACAGCCGGCGTTCGATGGCCAGTCACAAACCTAAGAGTTGCAAAATCAAAAATGGTTAATTTACTTTTGCTTACAAGAATACAAATGTATTCATAAAAATAATACAATATTGTATTCACTTACTACCGCGCGCGTTTACGCACTAACTATTACGATTTTAGAATCAAGTATTTTTTTCTCTCATATAAATCTTAGACAATGCAGTAGCACCTAATCAAGGCTGAGCCTATTTAATAGGTAGACATTAAATTTTGCTTATTGCAAATTGCAACGAATGTAATTCGATTTTGAATACAGTTTATTCATTTTATATTTCTGTTTTGTTATTGTATATTTTTAAATATTATATGGACAGAACGATTAGTACGCTCGCCTTGTGATAGGTGTTGCGTCTGACCATGACTGTTGCAGTGTTGTAGAAACCAATGACGGTAGGAAGTTATTTTTATCTGTCAACACTACCCTGCGTCCGTCACCCTAGACAAAAGTTGTTACATCTCTCATACCCGGTAATTTTACTTGCTACAGTGCCCTCATCCCGACGCATAGAAGCACAGAACACTCTTATTTTATGGGATCATATCTGGCACTACGGTGGTACCTACCTAAAGGGGTGACCGACTTTACCACCTAGATACGTTTCTGTGACTTAAATATATATTTAGGTACTTTATAGCATAATTATTGTTTACAATTGTATCAGCTACTCTATGCTATCTCATCTCCACCCAATGACGTGATATCTGATATATCTTAATAATCAATGAAATATTGTATATTTGTTATTTTTTTTTTATTTTTTTACTTTTGCTTTCTGTTTTCTGTTTTCATGTCTATGGGCAATGTATCTAACAAATTTAACAAGTTCAAATGATAGGATTATCGCTTCCCTCTCTCTCTCTCTTATCAATCTGTTGCGGGCCACAGCTGGATTATCGTTTCAACTTTTTCAAAATTTTTGATCCCTTACGACTCGACGACCCATGTTGTGTAATTGGTTCAAGCAATATGCCACCTAAGGTCAGTAATACCTTATACTATCTACGTTTGTTCTTGTCCCTTTGGGAATAATCGGCATAATTCTACTTTCTCTTCGTGGTAGAAGTCCACATGCCTTGAACAGTGCAATCTAGTCTCAAAGTAAGAATTCAGCCCGTAATAGGGTACTAAACAACGAATAAATTATTATATATATTTTTTTACATAGAAAACACTAAGTCCAATGCTAATATACATGTTCATGCACACAAATACTGTGTGCATTATACTGCCCGAGGATCGAACCCGGAACCTTTTATGTAATTATAGCACATAGGTCACATGTAAAAGATAAAATGGTGTATCTCACCTGTAGTTCGGGGTTGAAATGTAAACCAGCAGGGCACGACCTTTCCACGGTCTCTCCAAAGTTGCAATAATAGAATTTTCCACAGTCCTCACTGGGCAGCAATAGGTGAATGTGGAAGTTAGCAGGGCAGCCATTAGGCAGGATCTCGCCTATATTTTCACCAATGCCACTTCCGCTGCCGCTCCCACTTCCGCTACCGCTCCCACTTCCACTTCCGCTGCCGTTTCCACTTCCGCTGCCATTTCCACTTCCATTATTTCCGTCACCATTGTCATCACCGTTTCCATCATCACCTTCGCATTCGGCGTTCCATGGCCAGTCACAAACCTGAAAACAAATTGAAATTGAATGAGGTTTTAACTTAAAACATGACTTTTCCCTATATTTTTTTAAATGATATTGTAGATTTCTCTTATAAATGTAATATTAACATATTGATCATAATATTGGTATCATAAATTCATGTCTTTTCTTTCATGTAAGTATTTCTTTAAATTACTAATTCAAAATCGGAGATTATGGCATAAAGTTTTTCTTTTCTATCAGGAAAAATGCTCTAAGTTCATCAGTCGATTGTTACGGAAAGTTAAAAGATCTTAAGTAGCACACACAGCAACGGATGAACATGCTTTTATTTAAAAAAGCATTTATTTCGGAATAAATTCCATATCGTGTAAGTAACAATGATCTTAAAAAAATTCAAATATAAGGGACCTGGGGGTTACCGCCATCTCCTAAAACAGTGTTACAATAATATTACTTCGTCTTTTCTGGTACAAAAATGCTGACGTATCATTATAAAATACTTTTTTAAGAGATCGCGGTAACCCCCCCTGGCCTGTCAAATTTATTCAATGTTAAAACTCTCCCTTTCTTTAAGTAAGCATGGAATAACATAAGACAGTTACAAACCTGAATCTCAGGGTTGAAATGAAGACCAGCTGGGCAGTTCCTGACCACCTTCTCACCGAAGTTGCAGTAATAGAACCTGTTGCAGTTCTGGTGCGGCAGCAGCTGGTAAACGCCGAAGTCTGCTGGGCATCCGTTTGGCAGCAATTCTGGGTTTACTGGCCCAGGGTTTGATGAGGGTGAGGACGATGAGGCCTGCGTGGATGGAGCCTGAGTTGTAGACGCTGGCTTCGGTTCGAACGGTGGATGTCCAGGTAGGCTGCAGTTCGCTAGAACTGGATGGATGCACACCTGCAAGAAAAAAATTTTTTATCATCATCATCATCTTATTAAACGTCCCCACCGAGGGGCACGAGCCTACCCGTATAAGGTGATAAAACGTAAGAGCGTCGGATTTTCGAAACTTCGAAAACACATTGGTTCGTGGCGGGATTTGAACCTCAACCCTCCCTGTAGGAGGGCAACAGTCCACACCATTGAGCCACCGCCTATTTTTATTTATTTTATTTACCTAATCAATGAGTCGTGGGTATAACTGTCCACGAGTCATTGTTATACCGGGAAGCCTTGTTATACCGGGAGTCATTGTATACGGGAGTCATTATTATTCCGGGAAGCCTTGTTATACCGGGAGTCATTGTTATACCGGGAGTCATTATTATTCGGGAAGCCTTGTTATACCGGGAGTCATTGTTATACCGGGAGTCATTATTATTCCGGGAAGCCTTGTTATACCGGGAGTCATTGTTATACCGGAAGCCTTGTTGTAATAGCCTATGTCCATAACACCAGATGCATATTCAACCTATCGCAGTCCAATGCTGGACATAGGTCTCCCCCACTTTGCGCCAGATATCTCGTTCCTCCGCATTTCTCATCTAGCCTCCACCAGCGACCTTTCGCAAGTCGTCGATCCATCGGTCCGGAGGAAGTACTACGCTTCGCTTGCCGAGACGCGGTCTCCACTCCAGAACTCGTCTGCTGTTGGAGCAGACAAGTTCTGGAGTGGAGTTCTGCGACATACGTGACCAGCCCACTGCCACTTCAACTTGCTGATCCGGCGGGCTATGTCGGTAACTTTACTTCTCTTATAATAACGAAGAAGAATATCTGACCTGCTGTTCGAACGAGAACTCCGTGCCGGGAGCGCAGTCCCTTGGCTGTATCCATTTCTGTCCGTATTCGCAGTAGTAAAACTTGGTGCAGTCCCACTCGTGGGGGAGTAGCCAGTGGCCCTCTGCTGGACAGAGGTCCGAGGGTTCGGTGTTGTAGGATTCTATAGCGGGCTTGCCGTACACCCCGGCAAGGCACGCGAAGAATATCAGCTTTACTGTAAAAGAGAAATGAAAAGTCATAAAAATAGTGGAGGGCTCTTTGGAAAGGTTTTTATAATGTTCTGGTTCATGAATTGCAATTTTGTATTTAATTGACCCACATATTTTTTTAGGTTACAGGTGAACGGGGCAGAAAAAACAGAACACATGTCGTGCGTCTTTGACAACAGTACTAATTATCCATAGGAAATTCACTGCTACCGACGGTTGATCAATTAAAATATCTCGGCTCGATTATTAGCAATGATGGCAACATTTGCAGTGATATTCGTAGGACAACAACGGGATGGATGAAGTGGAAGCAGCTTACTGGCGTTACCTATGTGTGACGGAAAAATGCCTCTTAAAGTAAAAGGACAGATATACAAGACAGCTATTAGACCTGCTGTCCTGTACGGGGCAGAATGCTGGGCAACAACAAAACAGCACTTAAACAAACTGCACACTACGGAAATGCGTTTGCTACGCTGATCAGCGAATATACGTGTAACACCCACACGTATAGACAAAATTCGGAATGTATACATCAAGGGAAGTTCCGGAGTAGCGTCAATAGCTGATAAACTAAAAGAAAAACGTTTGCGGTGGTATGGTCACGTTCAGAGACGTCCCGATGACCATATGGTAAAACTTGCTCTAAAATTACTAGGGACAAAGCGTATGCGTAGAAGACCACCCGCCACCTGGTTGGCGACGATCGAAAAAGGCTGACCCCAAGTAAATGGGAAAAGGTCTAGGCAGAAGAAGAAAACAGGTGAACGGTACGGTCAGCCTGCTCACCTGGTGGTAGTGATACGCCTGACCATGACAGATGCAGTGTTGATAGAAATTAATAACCGATAGTCTTTATTTTCCGTTAACACTGCTTGGTATTATTTTCGACTCGAATATAAAAATATATTTTTTTTATCGAACAAGAGGCAAACGAGCATACGGTTCACCTGATGGTAAGTGACAACGCCGCCCATGAACATTTGCAAGACATGAGGTCCCAGAAATGCGTTGCAAAAGAATTAAAAGAGTAGCATCAATTTGGATAAAATTATGTCAAATGTTTTCTCATCTCCTGTCTCCTATATTGTAAATTGTAAGTTATAAGTATCTACTTTTAGTTTTATTTGTAATATTAGTTTATTTAGTAATTTCATTTTAGTTTACGCGAGCAATGTACATTCATATTTTCAAATGCATGGCTTTTAGCAATTAATAAGAAATGCCTATTGCTCGTTGTAATTATCTCATGTTGAAAGGAATGGTGTCTACGCCCGGTTGCATATTTGCGTTCCCGCCATTTTTTGACAGTTCGCGCCATTCGTTTTTTTTTTCTACATTGTCTATTGTTTTTTTACAATACAAATATAAATTTGACACAGTACACCTGTCTCCATTAATTTATTAGGCATTATTTAATATACTGTAACGCGAGCGAAACCGCGGGCAAATGCTGGTTAGTTTTGCATTCAATTATAAGCTCCGTTAGTAAAAAATACTCTAATGTACCAATGATATTCTGTATATATAAAGGTAGATACGCCCCCCATGCCTCAAAAACGAACCGCCGAAGAGAGTACAGTTTGTACTCTTTTGTTTAGGTAAATGTGTTCGAAATTCGAAATATGTGTATGTGTGCTGTCACTACATGCGGAACACTTTTTTCGATTATTTTGTGAGCATATCACGAATCCATACATTTTTACATTATTGTAATGTACGTCATAACAGAGCAGTCGATGCCTGTCTATATAAAAAAACTTTAATCAACATTAAAGCAATTAATACCCGTAAAGTATAGGCCTAAGTCGTCCACGCGGGCCCAGTGCGGATAGGCCCACTTCATGCACAACCTTTGCATTTCTTCGTAGGCATGCGCAGGTTTCCTCACTATGTTTTCTTTCACCATACGAGCCTCCTTCACCGTAAGAGCGTTGGATGAACGTATAAAGAATTTCGAAAAGACATTGGTACGAGATTTGAACCTGCACCCTCCAGATTGGAAAGCAACAGTTCACAGCAAGCCACCGATGATCGAATTAATAATTATTTATTTCACCATTTAACCTATTGCAGTCCACTGCTGGACACTGGTCTGCCCCATTTCGCGCCCGATATCCCGGTCCTCCACTTTCCTCATCCAGCCTCCACCAGCGACCTTTCGCTAGTCGTCAGCCCATCGGGCCGTAAGGCGTTGTACGCTACGCTTGCCGAGACGCGGTCTCCACTCCATTATTTATTTGTTGTTATTAAACCTTCAGTTATATTGCATAATATCGGTACGCCATATAACAATAATTATAGTTTTCTAACATAACTACAAAAAAATTTATCATCATTAGTTGATAATTAGATATCGTTTCGTTTCCTACATAATTACTATTATTTAATTAGTTTCGATTGCGTAGTTTAATGTCAAAATGCGATTTGCGATGGTGAAATTCCTTAGATTAGCTGTTTAATTTTATCTATGATTTACTTTAGTTGTATAAAATAATCATCATCATCATCATTACAGCCTAATTATGTCCACTGCTGAACGAAGGCCTCTCCTAATGATTTCCACGCGGACCGATCCCTTTCAGTTGACATCCATCTGCTACCCGCCACCTTAACCAGATCATCCGTCCATCTGGTTGGGGGTCGACCTACCTACCTACCTATAAAATAATATTATGTATTAATTAGCCACCGGATCAGCAAGTTGAAGTGGCAGTGGGCTGGTCATGTATGTCGCAGAACCGATATGGCCATTGGAGCAGACTAGTGCTGGGAGTGGAGACCGCGACTCGGCAAGCGTAGCGTAGGACGCCCGGCCCGTGGACCGACGACTTGCGAAAGGTCGCTGGTGGAAGCTGGATGAGAGAAGTGGAGGACCGGGATGTCTGGCGCAAAATGTGGGAAAACTATGTCCAGCAGTGGACTGCAATAGGTTGAAGAGAGAAAGAGAGAGAGATGTATAAGCTAAAAAGTTTTTTGTATGTTTGTTTGAACGCGCTAATCGCACACACAAGCTGGCTTGCTACATTAAAGATAATGTAAAAAGAACAGAAATGGTCATGCATAGTGTAACGATGTTTTTTTTGTGTTATTTATACTTTGTGTTATATATATATGTGGAAACTTTTTAATGGTCTTCAATACTTATATGTTTTTTATATGTCTAAAATAAAATTAGCTCTAAGTTTTCCTAAAATGTAAAAATTAAATAAAATACAAATAAATGTAATGAAAACCTTTGAATCTCAGAGGCGTGCGTAGGTTTCCTCACGATGTTTTCCTTTACTGTAAGAGCGTCAGATAAACGTACATGTAATTCCAATTTCCAATTCCAAGGCGGGATTTGAACCTGCATCCTTCAGAAAAAGGCAATAGTCCACACCAATAAGCCACCGACGCTCCACTGCGTCGCACTATTAAGAAATCTAAATCCGTCCTAAAACCTTGGATATAAGTATTTCCCCGAGACTTAAAGACTTAATAATGCGTTTTTTTTCATATTATCTACACCGGATATCGGATGTAATATATACCTACTGATTAAAGAAATTATACGCGTGTACATTGCAAAACATTTAAGACTTTAGTATTAATTATCTAATCGATAAGGGGTACTTTTTAAATGTATTGAGTCATTTCATTTTTATCTTAAGCGTATTTCATTGTTTTCAAATAACGAAGGTGACGTTTAGCAATTTATATCATCATCATCAGCTCATTATACGTCCCCACCAAGGGGTACGAGCCTACCCGTAAGTGATTTAGTCGTCCACGCGGGCCCACTGCGGATTCGTTGACTTCACGTTGATGTATACGTGCGCAGGTTTCCTCGCGATGTTTTCCTTCACCGTAAAAGCGTCGAATAAACGTACATACAATTTAGAAAAATCAGAAAAACATTGGTACGTTGCGGGATTTGAATCCTCCAGAAAGCAACATTCCACACCATTGAGCCACCGAAACGTGGTTTAAAACACCGAAATTTTGTATCTATTTGTATGACTTATTTCTGATTTTAACATTGTAGATTTAATTGTAATGACATATAATACGCTTAAATTCGCTTAAGACGTGACATATCTTTTACTAACAATATATTTATTTTGCATTTTAATTTATTATTCCTAGTATAACTGCTTTTAAACGTTTTGGATTAATTCTGTTAGTTTGTAAGGCAATGTATTCAAAAATAAATAAATAAAGCCTTTCATTATCTTCTAATCTATTAAAAAGCTGAAGGTTTGTTTGTACCTAAACAATGGTTTTACGACAGACTGTTTTTATATTTTTATTCTTTCAGTTTCATAGTCAAGGGTTCTAGGTTCAATCCCCAGGCAATCCAAACTTTTGTGTGCATGAACATATCTGGTTGTATTGGTGTGGTGTGTATATTGTGTATGTTTTACAAAAAACATATAAGTATGATTATCAGGTGTTCATTACCTAAACAAGCTTCTCTTAACTTGGGGCTAGATGGCGCTGTGCGACTTTCAGTGGATATTTATTTATTAATGCTAAACCAATTGGGTATTTGACACCACTAATCGTTGACGCACTTTTTATGAACTGTCAAAAAGGAACGTTTCCATATATTTTGTATGAGATTATTGAAACGTGACGTCATTGCACACTAACATCAATTGACCTAATATTTATTGGTTTCAGTGTATTTAAAAATACAATATTGCAAATAAAAAAAATAAAGTGCACTTTTATGAAAATAATGTTTGGTATTTTATTGCGAATGGTGGAGAATACCGAATTGGACTTTGATTTAAAAATTGTTGATAATCATCACAAGTTGATCACGTTATTATTTCAATGAAACGGATTAATGGCGGTGCCAATTGTAAGATAGCCATCTAATCAATGATCTGCGACAAGCAGGTAACAGTAAAAAGTAGCAGTATTTTAGGTATAAGTAAATTATCATCATCATCAGCTCATTAAACGTCCCCACCGAGGGGCACGAGCCTACCGTATAGGGTGATTAGGCCTTTATTAAATTTGGTATTCCGAACAACGTATGAATGTTTTAAAATGGTAATGTATAGTAGAATTAATCGTCTAGTGTTATCAATTGAAAATCTACCATTAAACAGAACAAATGAGTGCAAAAATAATTTTGGTACCCAAATTATACGTCCCACGAGGGGCACGAGCCTACCCGTACGCGCGTGTAAAGGCCTTAGTCGTCCCTGCGGCCCAGTACGGATTGGACGACTTCACACACAACCTTCGAATCTTTTCGCAGGCTTGCAGGAAGGTTTCCTCACGATGTTTTCCTTCACCGTAAGCGCGTCGGATAACGTACATAATATTTTCGAAAATTCGAAAATACATTGGTACGTGTCGGGATTTGAACCTCAGCCCTCCCAGTAGAAGGCAACAGTCCACACCATTGAGCCACCGACGCTCTCGACGATAAGTAAATTATAATCACAGATAATTGCAGTGTACGGAATTACTGTAGTGCGGTAAGAGATTCAAAGGTTGTGTGTTGGCTAATGAACACTGGGCCCGCGTGGACGACTAAGGCCTTTACACGCTTCTTAATAAAATTTCGAGAAACAGTTAAGCAGTAATTAACCAAGACAAAGCAGATTATTTGACATTTGATTTGAAAATTTTTTTTTAAATTGAAAAGAGTGACTGTCGAGTTTCTTGGCGGTTCTTCTCGGATATCCAACTTATTCCAAACCGGTGGTAGAGTGATAAAAATATAAGTATAACAATTGACCATTCAAATGTATTTGTAAAAGATTTATTTGAAAAAAGATATTTTGAGTTTGAATTTGATTCATAAGCGACCACAATGGAATGGATGGCAAAACTAACCTTATTAACAAAAAATAAATAAAGAAAGGAAATTGACAGAATAAAATAAATCGGTTGCATGATTAAAATGTTTGGACGACATTCTCGAAAAAAATAATCAAATTAATTACATGTAATTATTTTCTCATACAAGATAATTAACGATTCTCCTGGATAAGTCATTAAGCATATTAAAATTTATTTTATTAATTATTTCGTAGGTTCCGCATGCAATTTAGCCTTAATCTTTTATTTGTTCCTCTCAAAGGCAAATGAAACCTAAAACTTTCATAATTGTTCTTATTACCTAAAGATACTTGAAAACGAAAGCGCCGACAAAATTGATGACGCACAGTTTGACTTTAAGCCTACGTCTGGACAAACAGTTTTAACAAAACACTTATAAAACTCAAACTACAATACACCAAGAAGTAGAAAAGTAAATCGAAATTACATTATAAACAATGATAAGGGTAACACTAATAGAAAAGAAAACATAAGGATCTCTGATATACTTATGATATTAAAAATTTGAATCTATAACTCGTTATAATTTAAAGCAAATTAAAAATAAAAATAGCTTTAGCCAAACCGATAAAATGGCGGATAAATTTTGACGTAACGGACAAAATGGCTGCGTATTGCGTTCAACAACGTATAGCCTAACACGTAAAATGATAATAAATGAACAAAACACGACAAAAAAAATGAAATCTTAAACTTAATCAAAATATAATTATAATAAATAAAAAAAACAACATACCGAGCATTTTTATGGCGTCTTGAGACGCGGCGTTTTTTTTGCACTAACTATGCCTGCACCACAAAGTTTGGTACTATTAAGGCACTGATTTTTTTTTCAGGTACGCACATCATTTATATAAAGGACTGTGTTGTCTTGCGAATTAATTATCGCACATTTTATCTATAATTACATGAAAAATCGTGTAAACCGCTGTCTGATAAGATACCTACAATGAGGTAGGTACTTCGATATATCGAAAACCTTCTTTGTACGTTGAAATAACTCACGGATATTCTTTAAGAGCGTCGGTGGCTCAATGGTGTGGACTGTCGCCTTCCTACCGGGAGGGCTGAGGTTCAAATCCTGATACGTACCAATGTGTTTTCGAATTTTCGAAAATATATGTACATTATCCGACGCTCTTACGGTGAAGGAAAACATCGTGAGGAAACCTTCATGCACGCCTGCGAAGAGATTCGAGGGTTGTGTGTGAAGTCGTCCAACCCGCACTGGGCCCGCGTGGACAACTAAGGCCTAATCACCCTGTACGGGTAGGCTCGTGCCCCTCGGTGGGGACTTTTAATGAGCTGATGATGATGATTCTTTAATATTCCGAATATTTTAATAATTTATATGCGCCATTCTTAGATAAACAATTCACTAACTAGACGCACAATCTCACTCAAAAAGTGTCCGCGGCAAAAGTCTGCCCATCGCGTCACTTGGGCAGAATTTTCATTCATAATCACGTCACTCGCTACATGCCATAATGACATAGTAGTGTGCTCGTGCTTTTGTTTTTGTACTCTTAGAAAGAACGTGTTAAGGTCAAAATTAAAATGAATAATAATTTTTCGTTTTAAATATAACGTACATGTGTCATGGAACTCTGACATATTTGGTGGACGTTTCTTCGTAAATATGGATGTAGTTAGTTTACTGTTCAACTAAGACGCCATTACTGTAAATAATAGGTCTTTTGTTATAGAACTCTATTTGAAAATACTCCCGTGACGCTCTAATTCTTGAATTACGATAGTAGTTCGTAGACCACATGAAACTTACAACGATGCCCCCTGAAAAAGTTCATGTATCTACTTTATAGGTTGAATCATTTTTCACGTTTGACAACTTCAATATATTTGCAATAGACTTAACCCTTAACGAAGAACTGTGGCTTTACTTCTAAATACTCTAAAGCTGAGGGATTATTCATGTTTTTTTGTCATTAAGTAAATAGGACGGTTAGGCCGTTCACCTGATGGTAAGTCATACGCCTGACCATGCCAAAGCGGCATTGAAGGAGGCCAACAACTGATAAACATTTATCATCCTCCATCACTGCGCCCGTCACCCGAGACAACAGATGTTAGGTCTCCTATACCTGGTAATTTCACTAGATACAGTGCCCTCATCCCGAAACACAAAAGAGCATAGCATTTTTATTTCACGGGACTATATCTGGCACTGCGGTGAGTCCTCCATAGACGACTCAGTATCGAGTTGTCTAGGAAGACATATGCTACGGCTTTCACCACCGCAAATCTCATATACTTCAAATTATAATCCCACCATCTGGATGACTTCCATTCATCCAGATGGTGGGATCATCATCATCATCATCATGGTCATCCATATTATGTGCTTCGTCAGTTAAAATTAAGATTTAAAAATATTTATTCAATTTAGGTCTGAAAAAGATAGCATGACATCAAGTAAAGCTACAATCATGTCGAAAATACATCTTAAACTTCTTCTTTTTATTTGAAGGTGAGTGTTTATTCGAAGGGCTAACAGGCTTACGATTGAATATCCGTACTAATACCAATGATATTCTGTATATATAAAGGTAGATACGCCACCCGTGCCTCAAAAACGAACCGCCAAAGAGAATACAGTTGTAGACTTTTTGTTTAGGTAAATTTACGCTCATTTGAAATATGTGTATGTGTGCTGTCACCGCATTCGGAACACTTTTTTCGATTGTTTTGTGAGCATATCACGAATCTATACTTTTTACGTCATTGTCTAATAATATTATAACATTGAAACAGAAGAATAATACTTTAGTATATTTATCTGTGATTATACATAGAAACACCCAGAATATTACATAAGACTTGTTCATGCCTTATATAAAGTGATCGCGGAAAAAGTCTGAACATTGCGTTAGTTTGGCAGAATTTTCATTCGTAATCACGTCACTCGCTACATGTCATAATGACATATTAGTGTGCTCGTGCTTTTGATTTTGTACTATTTTTATTTTTTATTTATTTATTTCATTTATTATTACATCAATTCACATAATGACTTACAGTTACCCAAAACGTCATCATGCCACACATAAAAAAAAATTAAGAAACACTAAGGGTCAATACAATTAATACATGAAAAAAAATTCCTTACAAGTTATAAATGTCAAATTATAAAAAAAGTCTGATATAAAAATGTCAAATAATTGAACATTAAAAATAAATAACATACAAATAGCAAATTGATTAATAATAAGAGAAAAATAAAGTAAGTAAAATTATTCATTAAAATAATTCATTTTAATGAATAATTTTACGTTCTAAATATAACAAATCATATGTGTCATAGGGTAGCCACGTCTCAACCATAATACAGGATGGGTCGTCAAATAACTATAAATAAAAATGATATCATAAATTAAGTGTATTATTATTGAGGTAGTATTAAGATTGATTGCAGGATACATACATTCAAAATGCGCCTCCTTATAAAGTATTAAGGAAAATTTCAAGATATGACTATCACGATTTGGCATCAATAATTCGGGAATCGATAAACAGTAGTGAAAAGATGCTTATCTCAGTCATTTTGATTTACGTAAATATTTATTGGGTTATATTTAGTTATTGAGATTGATAAGTTAAAATCAATTAAAAAATAGGTAAGAAATATGTATTCAATAAAGGTCCTTAAAGAACTTAATTTAAATTGGACTTTTTTATAAAATTAAGTGAACGGAACCGTCACTCACTTGGTGATAAGTGATACTCCTGACCATGACAGATACAGTGTTGAAGGAAATTAAGAATAGCAGGTAGTTATTATTTTCCGTCAACACTGACCTGGGGGGTTACCGCAATCTCTTAAAACAGTATTGTTGTAATGATACGTCAGCATTTTTGTACCAGAAAAGACGAAGTAATATTATTGTAACACTGTTTTAAGAGATGGCGGTAACCCACCTGAGCCCGTCACCCGAAATGTTTGGTCCCTTATACCTAATAATTTTACAAGCTACAGTGCCCTCATCCCGAAACACAGTCGTGCAAAACACTCTTATTTTAGGGGACGATATCTGGCACTGCGGTGGTACCTTGGTATAGAATTAAATATCGGTTGTTATTTAGGAAAAATGAGCGCGTCCTATCATTTATGACTTATAGAGCCAAGACGTGGACGCTGACAGTGCAGGTACATCAATTAAAAGTTACCCACTGGGCTATGGAATGAGCTATGCTCGGAGTTTCTTGTCGGAATCAGAAATGAGGTGATCCTACAATGAACCAAAGTCGACATAGCCGAAAGTATTATTCTTGTAAAGTATTCAGCTTGCTTATTAGCAAGCTGAAGCAATGGACTGGTCTCATTTCTCGCAGAACCGATAATCGTTGGTAAACATGTTCTGGAGTAGAGACCTCGTCTTGAAATGCGTAGCGTGGGGCGACCTCCGGCAAGATGGAGTGATGACTTCCGTATAGCGGCCGGTAGTTGGCAACGAAAACCGGGGACATCTGTGCGCTATTGGAGAGGTCTATGTTCAGCAGTGGATAGAAATGGTGCTGATAATGATTTAGGATTTACTAGGTGGTAGATTCGGTACTGTGTCGCTTTGGTAGGTACCACCGCAGTGACAGATATTGTCCCTTTAAACAGCAGTGTTATACACTTTGTGTTTCGGGACGAGGGCACTGTAGCTAGTGAAATTACTAGGTATAAGAAACCTAACATCTGTCGTCTCGGGTGTCGGGCGCAGTGTGGCATTGATGGAGGATAATAACTGTCTATCAGTTGTTGGTCTCGTTCAATGCCGCTCTGTCATGGTCAGGCGTATCACTAACCATCAGGCGAGCGTCCAGACAGACCGTCCTGTACACTTATAACATATAAAAGGTACATAATGAAGTTACCTAAAATTAACTTCTTACGTACGAAAACACGTCACGATAATTAAGCGATGTGAGATATGAGACTATTGATAAAAAAATAATGAAACATTTTTTAATTTTAACAATATGCTTTAAGTATCAGAGATTAAGTTATTGATTTCCTGTTGTCAGTTTAAAGCAATAATTAATAAACACCTGATTTTACCAACTCAAAAATTTAGGCGGGAATGGTTCATAATTATTATTATGTACTAGCTGACCCGACAGACTTCGTCCTGTCAGAAAAATTTGTAATATGGCATGTTTTTCCTACCTTTTTTATATTCTTTGCAAAAATTATCCTGAACAGAACCGTCACCCTGGTAATAATTCGGTGTGAATTAAAAATAATTAAATAAAACACTATAAGCATTTAAAAGTAAGTAATTTTAATGAACTTTATATAATAATAGCAATAAAGCTCAAATTGATTCTACGTTTTAGTTAGAAAACGTTTGTATGTGAAAAAGAAAAGGGCTGTTTTAGGGTTTTCCCGGCAATTATTCGTTTTTTTTCTCGCCGTAAGAACCATCCTTGGACTTCAACGAACATTTTAAAAAAAGAATGGGCCAAATTGGTCCAGGCGTTGTTGAGTTATGCGCTTACCAACACATTTTGCGATTCATTTTTATATTATAGATTTGTTTCAAGTTATTTTATTATCTATCCATATGAATATTTATGTTCGTATATAAATTGTTTTTTACGTATCTATCTCTTTTTTCATATAGCTGNAATAATTAAATAAAACACTATAAGCATTTAAAAGTAAGTAATTTTAATGAACTTTATATTATAATAGCAATAAAGCTCAAATTGATTCTACGTTTTAGTTAGAAAACTTTTGTATGTGAAAAAGAAAAGGGCTGTTTTTAGGGTTTTCCCGGCAATTATTCGATTTTTTTCTCGCCGTAAGAACCATCCTTGGACTTCAATGAACATTTTAAAAAAAGAATTGGCCAAATTGGTCCAGGCGTTGTTGAGTTATGCGCTTACCAACACATTTTGCGATTCATTTTTATAATATAGATGAGTAAGCATTTATACCAAATACATGTTACTTGTAGTGCAAGTCTAGTAGCTTTACCATTACGGTAACGAGGTCACCGAACACATAACAAACCGTCTTTACCAAATTTTAATATAATAGCCCCCACAAACTTAACAAAGACTACATGAAAAGTGTGTGTGTACTAACAATAACCGTTTTGTACCAGGGCTGCTCCTCCGAAATGGAAAATGGTACCCGCAGTGTAGGTGACTTTAACAACTAATACTTGTGTAGTTGACGTACGCTTGACCGTTAGTTTGTGTGTTTTAACTAATAGCACTTGTGTATTTGACTGTACACTAGCTTGTTACTTGGTGTAGGTATATTAACTATTATGTATTTTACTGTACGCTTGACTGTCAGTTACTAATTAAATAGTACTTGTGTATTGGGCTGTACGTCTCCTTGTCATCTTGTGTATATCAAATAATTGCACTTGTTTATTTTACTGTATGATTCCTTGTTAGTGTGTGTCAATTTATAGCACTTGTGTGTTTACTGTACGATTGCTGGTCAGTTGGTGTATGTACAACTGTTTGTTAGTGTGGTTCAACTAAAAGCACTTGAGTATTTGACTGTTTGCTTGCTAGTCACTTTACATATTGTGTTAAATAATAGAACTAGTGTACTTGACTGTACGCTTACTTGTTTGTCTATTTACATGTTTGACTGTGTGCATGCTTGTTAGTTTGTGTGTGTCAGGTTGTATCATCGGTATGCGCTTTTCATAATGATTTTTCGACACTAAATCAGTATTTACGCTTAGAATGCTTTTAGATGTATCTCTTAAGCTTTAATCTTTTTATTCAGGATGATTTATTTATTACCGGTATTATTTCGGGAATCATTCAATAAGTAAAGTTTTTTTTTAATATAACCCTTATAAACCTTTTTTTTTCTTTTTTCATTTGCGCGATAAGATTGCTAATTATGCTTGATGTATATTTTTTTTACATATATTTTTGCGAACGTATTTTTAATTATGAAATAAATAATATTGGTATTAATGCTAATAATTTATATTTGTTACCAAAATTCAAACGCTTTCCGCGTCTCTGAGTTAATATTTGCTGATCAAAAGTGAGGCCTGACTAAAAATGAATACATTTTTTATATTTCGCAACCTTAATTGTTCCACAGAGAGACGGACCGGTACTACAGCGACGATATATTCATGGTGCCCGACGGCACCGAGTCCGGTATCGAGAACACGAATAGATCCCGGGACAATATTTACGAGTACCGAGACGTGCCCGTCAAGCGGCCGCCCACTCCGCAAACTATAAGCCGGACGGTAAGCTATTGGAATGATTAGTGGCGTGCACAGACATTATGAGTAGGGTATGCCAAGTGAGTGAAACTATTCGGAAAAATAATTTGACGACCCATTTGGTGTTGCGGTTGAGACGTCGACTGCAACACCAAGGGTTCCGGGTTCGATCCCCGGGCAGTACAAACATTTGTGTGCATGAACATGTCTGTTTGTAATGGCCTGGGTGTTTTTACAAAAAAATAAGTGTATAAGTATGTTTATCCGTTGTTTAGTACCCATAATACAGGCTTCACGCTTAACTTGTGGCTAGATGGCGCTGTGAAAAATAATTTACATTTTTGTCTTTGAGTGCTGTTCTTGACAAGATCGCCTATTTTAAATCTGTAGAGGAAATTGGGCGTATAAGTGGTAAACATTTAATATGTTCATTTAAATATGTTGCGCCTGGGAAGAAATTCAAAGGTTGTGCGTGAAGTCGTCCAATCCGCACTGGGCCCGCGTGGACGACTAAGGCCTAATCACCCTACACGGGTAGGCTTCGTGCCCCTCGCTGGGGACGTTTAATGAGCTGATGATGATGATACCTATTGTTTATATTGACAGTCAATAAGACAGCCTTTCATTTGTTTATTTATTTATCCTTTATCTTTATCCATGATAGTCACTTGTGCTCTGTCAGAATAACAGCGTTGCCGTGTCCTCTTTTAAATTATTTTAATGCCAACTCAACACACGGCAACAAAGTGAGACATTTTTGACCACATAAATATATTGTATTTCCTATTTTATTAAGTACACAATGATTTGCTTTTTTTTCGTTCTTTTTCCATTGTTTTTTTTGTTTTGTTTTTGTTTCGTTTATCGTTGAATTGTTTTGTACTGTTATAGTCTTGTAATGTTAATTTTGTGGTCAAATAAATGTATTTTCTTTCTTTCTTTCTATATTTAGAAAATTGTAAACATTAAAAAAATTGTCAAAATCTACACTTTTTCTATTTTTTATTTTATCTATTTATTTCAGATAGCTATGATCCATTATTTGTTAGTAACATTTTTTTTCTTACCTCTACCGTTAGTACGATTTACAACGTATAACGTCTATAATTTCTAAAATACACAACCTATATATTTTTTATTTATCTCACAACTCTTTTGATTTAGCCTGTTACCTGATCACAGCTTGACGTCGATGGGACAACCTGTGTTATAATTATTTTAATTATATTTAAAAATATATTAACTAACCGATACAGGTATAGAGCGTCGGTGGCTCAACGGAGTGGTCTGTTGCCTCCCGTTCGGGAGGAAGATCGATAGGGCGCTTGTTAAACCCCGCCATGTACCAATGTGTTTTCGAATTTTCGAAATTATATGTACGTTATCCGATGCTCTTACGGTGAAGGAAAACATCGTGAGGAAACCTTCATGCACGCCTATGAAGAGATTCAAAGGTTTTGCGTGAAGTCGTCCATTCCGCACTGGACGACTAAGGCCTTACACACCTTATACGGGTAGGGTCGTGCCCTTCAGTGGGGACGTATAATAAGCTGATGATGATAAACAGGTATATTAGTTTATTTTTAATTTTTATATTTGCTAATCATTATACGTGGCCAGCAGGCGAGTCAAGCGGCGACCCTGCAATCTCGGCCAGCCTCATCCGCGTCCACTGGATCGGCGCTTTCCCTCAAAGAAGGTTCGGGAACGGTCTCCCGAGCACCTGAACCTTTGCCACGAGCAAGGTCTCGCACACACATCGTACAAGGCGTACCTCAAACTACTGTATAATACGCCTATATGCAGGTATTACAACTTTAATACTGACATTAACTAAGCTTTTAAACAGACAGTAAGTTAGAACGAGACTCAA
Organism: Leucinodes orbonalis; assembly: GCA_019425675.1. Lineage (NCBI taxonomy): Eukaryota > Metazoa > Arthropoda > Insecta > Lepidoptera > Crambidae > Leucinodes > Leucinodes orbonalis. Next base: position 233,728 of record PQWD01014593.1, on the reverse strand, counting down.
TGTTGATGTTTACTTCAATAATGTAAAAAAGTATAGATTCGTGATATGCTCACAAAACCATTGAGAAAAGTGCTCCGAATGCAGTAACAGCATACATACACATATTTCGAATTTCGAACACATTTACCTAAACAAAGGAGCACAAACTGTACTCTCTTCGGCGGTTCGTTTTTGAGAAACGGATGGCGTATCTACCTTTATATATACAGAATATTATTGGTTTACTTAAATTGAGTTAGAAGAGATGGCGCTATATATCGTATAGAGCGCGTTCTCTTTCTAATTCTAAGCAAAGATCAACGCTTGAGTCTCGTTCCAGAAAACGGGTCTGCGGACTGGAAAACTATTGTCAATCTAATAAAAATTTCTTAGTGATCACAAAAACAGTTAAAGTAAGATATTTGCATTTCTAAATAATATTGTATCACTGTGACCACTGTCACTGTCTTTGGGCACACAATAAAATATGTAATTTTCTAAGATTTTGCGATTCGCACATATTTTAATCGAAATCTTAATTTCGGACAGTTGTCCGTATTGAATAATTATTAATTCATTTAATTAGTTTTGATTCAATATTGTTTGTTGAATTTATCTGACTGCAATGAACGTTAAAATGATTTTATCCGGAAAACTTAAATGTGAGATTTCTGGATATCCGGTTGTATGTAAAAGTAACAAATTTTTGGGTTGAAAACTATGTTGTTAAAAAATCGCTTATCATATAAATTAGCGTTTTATGGAGTATTTATTATCATTTAATTTTCAAGTAAACATTTTTTTGTATACAATGCACTAAATAAGGTCTTGTATAGCACTATATTGAAATATTTTTAAATACTTTAAGATATTTAGTTATGTAACTTGTACGCATATACCACCGTTGAAGATTTTTACTAAGTTTTAAACGTAATCATTATGTAACCAGGTGCAGACAAAACGTTTCAAAGTTATCTACTAATAGAATTGATTGACCATAAGTTCTTTGACTCTTATCTATAGCTTTTATTAATACTATGGATATATTGAGGCCCAATTAATTATGTAGTTATTTTTATATTAACCATTCCACATTTGTGTAGCTTTATCAGTTGACTGGGGCAAAGATTTAAGTGCTACCGAGATAGCCTAACTTTGTCTTGTGCAAATTAATTGTACGATTTTTTACAAAGGACTGCAAGTATTCTATTATATAGATTAAGTATGGATGGTAGACAATTGATAAAAGTGGAACTTTATTGACATAGCCATGTCTTTTAATTTTATTTAGTCTTAGAGTATTATTGTGCGAAGTTACCTCTGAGGTATCGAGCCTGTTTAGTATTGTATGCGTAATTTTATATTACATATGTAAACTCAAGTGCAAACAAACGAAGGATAAGGAAATTTATTCCTATTTTATAAATAACTAAATATCACAATTCCAATCAACAGGATATTTTCGTATTTAATATTATTAAACTTATAAAGATAATCTGTGATTTGTCCGTCCCAATTGAGTGGAATTTAATTCATTTTACTTTAATTATATTTCAATTGATTGCTGGAAATTTAAACAAATAAAAATTTAACATTCATAGGTTAAAATAAAAAAGTCAAAATAATGATAACAATACAATGTTACCTACTCTAATATTAATATAAATTTTGCAGCTGTTTATTTGTACAATTTTTCACATAACAATAAAAATAAGGGAAAAAAATATTGTTTAAAGACACATTGACTTACGCTTTCGATATGTTGGTACTTCTTAAGTATTACATTAATATTAATTATAAATATATATAAGGTTAAAATTTAAGTAGGTTTAAAACAATGTTTGTGATTGTGTCCGTCCATTTTTTGTGCAATTTGTGTCTTCGTGAAACGTGCCTTTGTGTAGGATTTTATATATAAAAATGTATTTATTGAAAAATATATGACCAACGGAAACTGCCTTATGAACGAAATTAAACAAAATTTAAGTAGTCATATATGTGATTTTATTTATGCATAACATTCTGATATATTGATCTGTTTACAAAAATGTTTTTTAAAGAATTTGCCTTAAATTGTTAGAATTTCTACAACATGCATACCTAATGTCAAACAGACAAAAGGATGAGAATTACAGCAGAGACTACTTACATGTTTACGTCACAAGTTAGTATTGTTTTCCCCCTTTCCGTATTATGAATAGGCAACAGTAGTCACTTACCACCCGGTATCTTATTAATCGCCAATCTATTATCTTTTGATTGCTATCGTATTTTAAAAAATACAATTTAATAAATTACCCGTAAAAAAAATACTCGTTTTCTGTGACATGATTGACCCTATATTTTGAACCTTATTCCATGATGCTAGCGTTGAAATCCAACGAAATTCACAATTGCGGTATGCCTTATAAATGGTTCAGACCCCCTCTGATGTCATCCTCAAAACACTAGAAAATCAACTCTATATCAAAGCATCTAAGCTGTATTCTCGCACCGGCACACTTCAGGCAAAGGTCTCGAAGTGTACGGCGTACAAGTCGGACCGCAAGTCTTCTCGGCCAGGTACCCTCCTCGGGGCAACAGCCGACCCGGACGTTCTATCAGGTCTACCACGTAGTTAGCCCGGAGTAGACCGGCCGGGTAGTTTTCTTCGTGATCTAAACGCTCCTCCTGCCATGTTTAATTTATTGAAGGTAGTTGGACGCTGTCATAACCTATGGGTAGCGAAGTCAATGAAAGAGTCGTTGACTTTTACCATGTTCATGTCAAGCCGCGTGGGGAACCAAAGTAATGACCAGTTCAAGAGGTATTGAAAAGAACAAAAAGAGGTTGACTCTTGTTAACCGATTACTATACAACTTAAGTCAGCTTTTTTAGGGTTTTAGGGTTCAGCATTCTAAGTTTATTCTAGGGGTGTAGATTTTGTTATCTATCATAAAAGTTACAAGTTACCATCAATCAACTAACTTGATGCACAATCTCACTCAAAAAGCGTCGCGGCAAAAATCTGCCCATCGCGTCAGTTTGTCAGACATTTCATCCATAATCACGTCGGTCGCTACATGTCATAAATATATGTCATAGTAGTATGCTCGTGATTTTGATTTTGTACTCTTTCTATGACGCGTTAGGTCACAATTTTAATGAATATTTTTACGTGCTAAATATACGTATGTGTTACGGGGCTCGGATGTTTTCGTTTTAATTGTACATCCAGTTAGTTTATAGTTGATCTAACTTTATTTATAATACATTTTTTTATGTTATATTAAGTGTACAGGACAGTCAGGACGCTCACCTGATGGTAAGTGATACGCCCAACCATGACAGAGCGGCATTGAACGAAAACCAACAACTGATAGACAGTTTTTATCCGCCATCAATGCCGCACTGCGCCCGACACCAGATACGACACATGTTAGGTCTCTTATACCCGGTAATTACAGCTACAGTGTCCTCACCCCGAAACTCAAATGTGTATAGCACTCGTGTTTCACGGGACGATATCTGGCACTGCGGTGGTACATACCTAGACGACTCAGTATCGAGTCTACCACCTAGTATACGTACCGGGTCAAGTTCGGGCACTGCCACCTCGCACCAGGCGTGTGCGCTGCAGGCCCGGTACAGGGCGCACGGCAGCCCGAGCCGGTCGGCCAGCACTTGTCACAGGAAGGGCCGTTCTAGGGGACCATCCCCGCACCCATACTGTCCTACACACAGCTGTGTAGCTCCGCCTGTCAAGCCATACTAATATAAATGGAACAATGTATGCATCTGTCTGTTTGTTTGTACTCTAAACAACAACGAATTGACGTGGTTTTTTAAGTGGATATAGATGAAGAGACAGGACTCCTTTCCTATGTGTTTTCTATGTATAATATGTATGTATTTACAACAATTGTGTATTAGTACACGTTAATCCGTTGTTTAGTACCTACCCATACTACAGACTTCACGCTTAACTTGGGCTTAGCTAGATAAATATCCATAAATAAATATGACATTCACACAGTGCCATCTAGCCCCAAGTCAAGCGTGAAACCTGCATCATGGGTACTAAACAACGGATAAACTTACTTATGTACATTTTTTTGTAAATAATACATATTATACATAGAAAACACCCAGTCCATTACAGACGTGTTCATGCACACTAGGGTCGCAATCCCGGTATTTTCGGTATTGACTCCGGACTAATACCGGTAATCCGGTATTTTCGATATTTTCGGGATTCAGCTAAAGTTAGCAAATTTAGTATTCTATTCAACCTATCGCAGTCCACTGCTGGACATAGGTCTCCCCCATTTCGCGCCAGATATCCCGGTCCTCCGCTTTTCTCATCCAGCCACCACCAACGACCTATCTCAATACGAGACGCGGTCTCCACTCCAGAACTATTCTGCTCCAACGGCCATCGGTTCTGCGACAAACGGGGCCAGCACACTGCCACTTTAACTTGCTGATCCGGCGGGCTATGTCGGTAACTTAAGTATAAAAAAGTTAATTTGTGGAGGAATAGTAAGAAGGTACTTCTCTTCAACCTGTTGGAGTTCACTGCTGGAAATAGGTCTCCTTATTTTACGCCAGATATCCTGTTCTCCCGCTTTCTTCATAGTTCTCCATTAGCAATATTTCGCAAATCGACGGTCCATCGCGCAGGAAGGCGTCCTACGCCACGATTGCCAAATCGTGGTCTCCACACCAGAACTCATCCAATGGCCATCGGTTCTGCGATATACGTGATCGGCCCACTGCCACTTCGACTTGCTGATCCGGCGAGCTACGTCGGTAACTTTAGTTCTCTTGTGGATAACTTAACTTTATTACAGATCTTATCTATTAGAGAAGCCCCAAGCATAGCTCGCTCTATTGCCCGTTGAGTAACTTTAAATTTGTGCAACAATCCCGCAGTCAGTGCCCATGTCTCATGTCTCACCTGCGTATGTTATTAGTATGGGTAGGACGCTTTGATCAAAGACTTTTGTCTTTAAGAATTACGGATTCGTCGTCGTGCAGACCACCTAATTGGTATAGTATAGCCCAAGTAAACGTATTTTCGCACAACATCGAGAAGGACGCCATCAACGTATATTGGTTGTGACTTGTGGCATGATATAGTCATTGAACATGACTTTCGTCTAGTCCAAATCCTGCTTAGCCCAACTCCTCGGAATGATTCATTTAGTTGTTCAGCATCTCAGCAAGCTCTTCCAATGACGATATCGTCAGCAAAACAAAGGTGAAATATATTCTCTTCATTGACGTTCACGTCTCGTCCAGGCCAGTCCAGGGTCTTAAAAACATTCCGATTGCGTTTGTGAAGAGTATCGGGGATAAAAGTAATATCAACCTGTCTCACCTTGCGACGCCATTGGATAGGTCTTGTCCGCTGGTCTTGGATCCGAATGGTCATCGTCGCTGCGTTGGAGAGACACTTCATTACCTCGATATATTGCTCTTCTTGTAGTCCACAAATGCCAAAGTATTTGGTCTTCTGTATAAGCTGTCGAAGTGTATGAATGTGGTCCACGGTTCTGTAGCCTTTTCGAAACCCAGCCTGATCTGGTGGTTGAATTCGTAAAGTTTATTGAGAGACGATTCGTACAACTCTGAAAAACGTATAGACATGGCTCTGAAGCGCTATTGGTCTATAACTCTTCAAGATAGTTTTATCACCCTGTTCTCCTCTTGATCCACGTTTTGAAGAACAAGATGACAACGCTGGACCACGTCTCCGGTCCAGTTTCCTGGTGGATAACGGCATTATAGACCTCAAATAATGCCCTAGGGATGGGACGTCCACAAGTTTTTAGAAGCTCTGTTCTAAATTCCGTCATCACCCAGGGCCCTCCCATTTCTAAGGTGCTCCAGTGAATTCGTTGTTAGGATTAGTCCTTACGATAAGGTACATGAAAACCGTCATTGAAATTGACATCATCATCGTTTGCAAAGTGAACGAACTCACGCGCGCCTAATACGATTAAATGGCGCGTAACTTTTTATTTATTTTACTAAAACCGAAAATACCGAATATCCCGATTTTCGTGAAATGAATACCGGTATTAATAAGACCCAAATTTGGCCCGGTATCCCGGTATTTTCGAGATCCGGGATCCCGGTTTGCGACCCCTAATGCACACAAATGTTTGTGCTGCCCGGGGATCGAACCCAGACCCTTGGTGTAATAGCCGACGTCTCAACATTACGGCAAATGTACACATTATTTATTTACACCAAACGGGCCGGCAATACCTATATGCATGCATGTGTCTGGTTGTTTGTCCGCCTTTCGCGATGAATTGACGTGAATTTATTTTGAGATAAATGAAGGGAAAGGAACATTTTCCTGAAATGGAAGGTTTGTATGGAGCAGCAATTTTCAAGCTAAAAAAGACTATTTTTCACTAGCAAAATAATAGCACATAGTGAATTAGTTCCCACTTATTTCCTCGCGGGACTTGAACCCATGATCCCCAGACCAAGCAGCGATGTAAAGCCAGCGCTGTGACCACGACAGCAGGCTGAGAGTTAGGGGATATCTGTTTCCTTAAAAAAAACTGGGGAAAGTGGGTTCCAGTCGGGTAACCGCAAACCACCTCATGAGAGTCATTTCGTACGGTTTTATGCCAGTTTCATTAGTACATTGCAGGTGGAAACACCCGTCTGTCAAGGAAATTGATTCAGTACTTTCACAGGATACGTCAAGCCGTCGTCGGTCCCAACTACTATTAGCATGCCAGTCGTTAACACCTACCAAAAAGCATTAAGCCGGTGGTGACTAATTTTCATTTCCATCCATTCTCCTTAGAGCAAAGGAAGGCTTCAGCTCAGATAAGATATGTGCTTCAGTTTTTGCTTACCATGATATCAGCCAAGTGAAGATCGACACTGGGCACCGAGCAATCCCTCTCCTGGGTGACGCCGCTCATCTGTTCCGCCACGAACTCTCCAAGGACAGACGCGCGTTGCTTCAGAGACGAGGAGACCTCTTCACATTTGTCCCGGTATCTTAGATTTGGTATTTGACATTATTATACTTCACTGCTTGATTATATTTTTTGTGGCAAAATGTACAGGACGGTAAGGTCGCTCACCTGATGGTAAGTGACACGCCTGACCATGACAGAGCTGCATTGACTGAGACAACTGATTTACCTAGTTATTATTCTCCAACAATGCCGCATTGCGCCCATCACCCGAAATAACAGATATTAAGTCTCTTACATCTGGTAATTTTATTAGCTACAATGCCCTCATCGCGATACACAGAAGTGCACACTTCTGTTTCACGGTACGATAGCTGCGGTGTTTCCCACCTAGACGACTCAGTACCGAGTCTACCACATGAAATTACTTCATAATTCTAATCAACTCTTTATTTATTTATTTTCTTACATAGATAAGTATCACATTCCATTGCCGAATATAATTCTAAATCTTACCTGACTTCATAATGTGCGTTTTCGATCTCGAAATAGTGTAATGACTTCGCTCTGAAAAAAAAAACAATATTTTTATGTCCGTGTTTGTCTAAGTGTTTCTATATGTAATATAATTATGTATGTACCTAGTAGGTATATATTTACAAAAAAAGGATTAAGTTTATTCGTTGTTAAATACGCATGTACAAACGCCTTGCTTAAATTGGCTAGATGGCGCTGGAATGTCTAAGTAAAGGGTGTCCCAAAATTAACGCAAGATTTGAATTAAATAGAAAACACAGTTTTTAGTCTTTTAATTGTAATTTTTTTATTGATTCATAAAGTACATAGGATAGGGTTATTTATGGAATAACACATCGGGCAAATGGCCTCCGCGGCTTGCATACACATACGCACTCGTTTGTCGAAATTTTCCATGACCGTTCTGCATAAATGTGGCTGAATTTCGTTGATGCAACGTTGAATCTCCTCCTTTAATGCACGCGTAGTTGTGGGCTTGTTGACGTAGACCTGAGATTTAGATATCCCATAAAAAGAAATCTAGTGGTGTTAAATCACACGATTTAGGGGGCCAATTCTGATCACCGAAACGAGAGAGTACACTTTTATATATACTTTTATATACACTTTACCTACTTATATATATATACGTATTTTTGTTTGATCTTATTCACTTTGTTTGAACATTATCTTTGTAAACTGTGCTTACCTTTATAGCTGTAGCAATCTGTGCTCATATATTTGTAGTGTGTGACTTGACGTAGTTTTATTGATCGATCTATGGGCTCTGTAGTCGCCTGAGGGATAGGTACTCATACAGTGGTGCCCGTGCTGTTTGCCAAGCCCTATTTTGAGATCGCTGGTATTGTAAAGGCAATCATGACATACCAACTTGCATCTGCAGGGCACAGACCCTAATTTCAAAATAACAAGGACCTTGCAACCGACTCGGCAGGCAGTTTGCTAACTTGAATATTAATAATATCCACTGACAATCACATTGCGCCATCTAACCATCAACTTGGGGCTAAGTTAAGCGTGAAGACTGTATCATAGGTACTAAACAACGAATAAACATACTTATATACATTTTTTTTGGAAATACATACATATTATACACAGAAAACACCCAGACCACTACAAAACAGACATGTTCAATGTTTGTACTGCCCGGGGATTGAACCCGGAACCCTTGGTTTTGCAGCCGACGTCTCAACCGCAACACCAAATGGGTCGTCGATGTGCAGGTTACATATATTTTGAAACTTACGGATCGCCAAACCAAATACGCAATTTGAGCAGGTACGAGCGAAGATTGTGATCATCCGGCAGCAGCGGGAACCGCAGGTGCGATGTGCTCGCGCCCATTTTAGACTCCGAGTGGTCATCTGGGTCAAAAGGGTTTTACTTTTTAGGGTTCCGTAACCAAATGGCAAAAAGCTGAACCCATATAGATTCGTTAAGGCGGTCTGTCGGTCCGTCCGTATGTCACACCTTTTTTCTCCGAAACTAGCACTACTATTCAAACTTTGTAAGTATATGTATTCTGGGAACCGCATGTTGGGGTTTCTAATATATATTTTATAAACTGAATAGTTTGCGCGAGAGACACAAAGTTAAAAAAAGTGTGCCCCCCTCTAATTTCTTAACTCATCATCATCATAAGCGTATTATACGTCTCAACCGAGGGGCACGAACCTACCCGTATAGGGTGATTAGGCCTTAGTCGTCCACGCGGGCCCAGTGCGGATTGGACGACTGCACACATAACCTTCGAATCTCTTCGCAGGTGTGCATGAAAGTTTCCTCGCAATGTTTTCCTTCACCGTAAGAGCGTCGGATAACGTACATATATTTTCGAAAATTCGAAAACACATTGGTACGTGGCGGGATTTGAACCTCAGCCCTCCCGGTAGGAAGGCGACAGTCCACACCAATGAGTCACCGACACTCTCTCGTTATAGTATTGTAGAGGTAAAATAACTGTGAACGCACTATAGTATGCTTGTGCTTTGATTTTGTACTCTTTCAATGGTGCATTAAGGTCAAAATTTTAATGAATAATTTTACGTTCTAAATATTCAAATAACTTGACGTATGTGTCATGGGGCTCGGACATTTTTAGTTGTAAACCAACTCACATGGCGTCCGTATATCAAGGTCAGAAGCAACATCGTAAGGCGGCTGGTGAAACATGCAAATGAACACGGGATCCTTGTGCGGCGGTTTCTCCTCCATTATTGCCTGGATGGTCGGGAACGATTCGCCTAGACGCTTCTGCACGTAAAACCCTTCCTGCGGGATTAAGGTAGGGCATCATTAAAACCTTAAACATATCCACTGCTGAACAAAGGCATCCGCTAATTTCCACGCGGACCGATACCTAGCGGTTGACATATATCGGCGACCTTCACGAGGATTAATGTAGGTAAACAGATATTATTATTATTTCTAAATAAAAATAGGAAAGCTAAGACATCCGTATTTATAATTTACATGAAATTAAAAAGAAAATTGAAAATCTATGATTTTCGTCCACCGTTTGATGAACAAATTATCCTTATACCCAAAAGATGATATTTACAATCAAGATACGGTAAAATAATATCTATTTTTAACATATTTCAGCGGGATATGTCAATAAGGACAGACGTTTCCAGCTCTTTTCAAACATTCATAGTAAAAAACAAACAAAATTTCGCAAATGCCGGTATTAAGCTTATGGTAAAAAGCGCTATCCTTTTCTAACTAAATTTAAGTAAAGATCAACGTGGAGTCCCATTTTAGAAACGTCTCTTAGTCATTCTGATTCGCAACAGACCAAAGACTAGCACTTGAAGATTAAACTTCAAAATATAAACTAGTTGCAATCAATCATTGACATTATTACATTAGTCACAGGGGCCATACCTGTGTAAAATCGTTAATATCCAAACGACCGGTGTAGGCCAGTTTCGCCGATGGATGGTGATTGAAGATCGCCTCGATGGCCGGCTCCCACGCACCCACCACGTACCTTGCCATTTTGTTACCCACCATACTGAAAATGTGTGGTTTGTGTTTACACACAAAATCATTTCACAACGACCCCAATGCTGTGACATAGAGTCGTAAACATAAGTGTATTTGTGTTTTAAAAAGTACTTTCACAAATGTCAAGACCTAATATGTGACGTTATCACATCTGAGCAACAAAGCGTCAAGTTAAAACGTATGAAGTTACGTGAAATTTAAAAATGTTGACGGCTCTTAATGGTTGTTTAGCGCGGAGGACTCAGAATTCTATTTACTTTGAGTTGTTTGCACAACACAAATTTTCTATGGAGCCAAAACCTATCAGCAAGTCGTAGTAGCAGTGTGCCATTCATATATGTCCGAGAACCGATGGCCGTTGGAGTAGACGAGTGCTGGAGTGGAAAATGGGTCTTGGCAAACTTTGCATAAATTGCCGTCCGACTCGATGAACTAACGACTTGAGAAAGGGCGCTGGTAGAGGCCGGAGGAGAAAAGCGATGGATCAGGATATCCAGTGCAAAAAGGGGAAGACCAGCGATGGACTGCGATAGGTTGAAGGTATGAGAGAAAAATAAATTGAATCTTTTTATAATATAGGTTTGGAATACTTACTAATGTATTGTTCCCAGCTCCAAATAAACGTCGGCTCCTTCGTCCGTAACACTGCAAACGATAAGTGTGCACAGAGCGGTGCGCAGACCAATGTGCTCGATGTTCAAGTTTTTAGACACCACCTGTAACCGTAGTAAAAGGTACAAGATGTCTTGAAATTGTTAGATTAGGCCGATGCCTTTTCTTACGATTGAGAGGCGACTTAATAAGCTCGGACAATAGCTTTTAAGAACCTTTTTTTAATTTGACCTGACTTTTGCTTTGAAGAAATAGTCTTAACCAAGGGAACAAAATTCCTTCAAAGTATGTAGTGACACAGTTGGATGAAATCCACTAAAGAACAAGGAACAATCTTAATGTTTAACGCAGATAAGTGACTCTTATGGTTATATGACTTTTTGGGATCTGAATTCCCTCAAATAAAAAACACCTGAGTCTGTACAGTAGATACTTCATTCATCGCATATAGGTTTAACGAAGAGTAAACAGTACAAGCATATAATGGCTGCATAAAGTCACTCAGTAAACCAGACTATGCCTGATTTGATCTATTGATTATTGTTATTGTTTATAGTGATTGTTATCAGGGAATATCTTTTGGATGAGCCGCGAACCAAGTTTGGCTTTTATCAGCGGGATTACATTAACAGTGTAACACGACAATATCCAAATAACCTATACCTCTTCTCCCTTTCGCGAAGTGAACAACTCCTTCGCGAGCTCGTCTGCCATTAGACCACTCAGAACCGTGCACGTCATGATCTTCAGGTTAATGTCGATGCGCTGTTCATGCAACAAGTTATACATAAACATATTTTATTAATAATGCTATAATTACGCGTACCAGGGGTCAATATTGGTTTTAGCGGTGTATTTTGTCATCATATACCTTTGTTCTCCTAGTACTACTACTACTAAAACAGTTATCATTTGGTTTTGGAAGGATTACCTTTTGATTGGCAGGAGTCCTGGCGCAATGGAAAACCTAATGAAAGAGAATATCTATCCACAGAGATTAATGGATTTAAATTAATCGTATCTTAAAGGAAATAAAAATATTCCGTTCTCACAAAACTAATTGAATTTGCAATTTTTATAATTCTAAGATATAGGTACATATGTAGAGCTACCCTATAAATAAGCTGTGTGTGTACGCTGATTATGATGTGTAATCGAACAAAACAACCTGTAAGATGTTGAGGAGCTCCTGCATGAATTCCTGGTTAAGCATGGCTTTGGTGCTGACGTGGTAGTTCTGCAGGTTGATGTAGCACTGCACTGCCAAACGCTGAGCTTCAATCGGGTTTTCCTTGACTACGATAATTACAAAATTCACAGTGGATATTGTTTAAGGACTATTATAATTTTTATTGTCTTTTCATGTCAGCAAGGTCTAAAAAATTTTAACGCGTTCTATGTTTCGAGTTTTTCTGAGGGATATAATCAGAAGTCATGGTATTTCTGAAAGAACAAAGACGAGACGAGGAATGAGATGGCTCTTCCAATCAGATCAGAACGTTTAAAAAGCAATGGACTGGTCACGTATATCGCAAAACTGATGACTGTTGTAGCAGACGAGTATATATATATATATCGTATATGAATCATCATCATCATCATTACAGCCTAAAATGTCCAGTGTTAAACGAAGGCTTCCCCTATTAATTTCCACGCGGACCAATCCCCAGCAGTTGACATCCATCTGCTACCCGCAACTTTAACCAGATCATCAGTCCATCTGATATATATGAATGCCACATACATTTCCTATTGATGTTCCTCAACGAGGCGAAGGTCTTGGGCTCGACGAGACTGAAGGCAGCCTTCGGAATGATCCGGCACAGCTCGGCGAGCGCCCGGAGCGCATTCATGCGAACGTAGAACCACACGGCGGCGTCGTCGCCCAAGATTGCTAGATTAAATTCAAACAAATTTTTAATGAAAAATATATTTAAGTACCTACAATAACTTGTTGTGTGATTTTTCCAAGTTTGATTATGACGTTGGAGTATTACTAGCGCTTTGATTCCACATTTATAAATCTCTCGAGAAACTATTACACTGAGAATTTATTGCCAGCTTATGTGTTTCCCAAAGTATACAATTTGGGTGTCTTCAAGTCAAGAGTGAATAGGTTTTTTGTAGGCCAGCGTGCTTTATCCTAGACATCGTAGTCATACCATTAACGTTGCAAGTCGTAATGAAATGTAAAAATAAAATGTCTGAATAAAGATTGTTTGAAAAGAACGATGATTCCGTCCTTCAGAGGGATAAGGCGTTGTTGCAGTTAGGTTTTTTGTTGAAACAATACAAATTCTATTGCTCTGTGATTGTAGGTACTTAACAAGAGTTGCACAGTTTCAACTCTTGGTAGAAACTCCTTGATTGACCAGAAACTCCTTCATCATCAAGTTCTTCATCCTCAAACATCAAGGAGTTTCTTGTCAACGTTTAATATCACGGAGCTTTATAATCCGATAGTCAAATTTAAAGAAAATATTGTCGTTGGCTTCGATCATAAAATCGAAGGTTGCCTTTTGGTATTATCATTCATTAGACGAAAAAGAGAGAAAAAAAGCTTTGATAATATTGGTTTGGAATTTTAATATTCAACTAAGGATGGTATTTCGTAGGGCACCACGGATTTCCCAATACAGGAGATGGGGCAAGCCGCGTTTTTAAGTGCGACAAATGTAAGCTCAACGAACATACACTGGCTGCCAGTTTACGCTCTGTGAGACGAGTCAAGACGCACGAATATTAGAAGAAATTAACGTTTTTTCCCAAAATGCATCCTGTGCAATTGTAACATGCCATCATCGCAATGTATCAGCAAATTTACCAAGAAATAATATAACTTTTCACAGGTAAGAACCGAAAAGAAATTGTGACACTGGGACTGCCTATAAACTTGGCGGCTTGTCCAGTCTAATTGTATATTCGGATGTCTGTGTAGGGCACATTAACAGGTTTTATTACCACAAAGTGCTTCAATGATGTTCGTATCAGACATCCTGACGGCTGCAGGCAATAGTTTCGTCATGTTGGCTACGCCCATCGCAGCGTCTGCTAAAAGTTCCACGTTCGAGCTAAGAAGCTGGTGGCAAAACACCAGATCCGTGCCGGTTTGGTATAAAGCCTGCAATCAGAATTTATAAAAACTCGAAGTATAAAACCCAACAATTTAAACCGACTTGAAAACACGATAAGGTTTCTGAATTCTGCAGCATTATTTTGTATACCACATATAAGTACTTTACATTATTTTTACAACTATGAATTAGATTATGAACTTCTCTTTTAAAAAATTGTGTCTTTTGAAATTTTCTGTCAATAAAATTGATAAAGTTAACGCCATATTTTTAAGATATAGTTTAGCTCTAAGAATAAGTGATTTAAGTAATAAATGTTTGTTGTTGTTATTATAAAATGTTTTGTCTTCATAAATTAATAAATAAACTGAACTGAAAAAATTGAGTGGCAGTGGGCCGGTCACTTATGTCGCAGAGCCGATGGCCATTGGAGCTATCGAATTATGGGGATGAAACCGCGTCTTGGCAAGCGTAGCGTAGTCCGCCTTCCAGCCTAATGTACCAACGACTTGCGCAAAGTCGCTGGTGGAGGCTGGATCAGGGAAGTGGAGGCTCTGGATATCTGGCGCAAAATGGGCGAGACCTATGTCCAGCAGTGAATTGCAACAGGTTGGAATTAACGGAATTGGATAAACAAAAATGCAAAGTCATCACTCACGTCCTCCCATTCGCTGTGAAGGACATTTTGGTGAGTACAGCCAGACAGTGGGGCTTCATGGCCGGCAGCGCCATCTCGAGGTAAGCCAGCAGTCGCAGTATACACCCGGACTGGTACAGGTGGGACGCGTTCTCCTCAGTCTCCACATAGTTGCGGAGAACGCCCAACACTTGGATGTGCACGTCGCGGAACTCGTATGACTGTTGATGTTTTGAAAACGGATTAATCTTTAACTGCTTCCAAGCGTTGGCACACTGATGTGGATTGTTGCCTTCTCATCTAGAGGGTGCAGGTTCAAATACCACCACGTACCAAAAATTATATGTACGTTTATCCGACGATCTTACGTTGAAGAAGAGATTCAAAAGTTGTGCGTGAAGCTAATCCGCACTGCGTTCGCGTTGAACCTGCACCCTCCACGTCGAATGATAACAGTTCACAGCAAGGAGCCAACGACTCTCCTCGCAAAATATTGAAGTAAACCATTTGCTATTTTGTATACCTATGATATAAAAAGAAATTTCGTCGCCTACTTGAAATATTTCAAAAAAACCTTTAAAACACCATTCACATACTTCCAATATATCACAAAGGTCGAGTACTCCAGTTGACGCTCTAAACGTCCTTTGCACCACCATATCCTTATACCGGCATATCAGCTGGTCCACCGTCCTCAGAGCAGCGTGCTGAATGGCCAGGTATTTGCTCTGCATTAGCGCCAACAGAGACGGCCAGCTGAACTGCTGGTTCTTGGTTACTTCAGAAGCGCAAACAGGGTCGTCCAGAAGGTTGCTTAATGTCTGAAATGCAATCAATCTAAAGGCCTTTTGTTATAAGAATACCTAATAAATACATAAATTTTATTATTCAAATGTGACTACAGAACTTTTAAACCTAAAGAACCCACAAATAATTAGTAATAAATAATACAAAAGGGTCATTTTAAAATAAGTACTTATTAGCAAGTAGATAGCTGACTATATTGGCAATCGTCTTGAGGATTTATGGTCTTGAAGACTTAGCACTGGTAAACTAACTAAGTAGTCTAGGGATAGTGGCAAAATCACCTGTAAACAGTTCTTCTGAACATCAGGATCCAAACTATTCTTCATCCTTGAGAAAAGGCTGCTCAGTATATTAGCCGAGACCAGCTGTTCGCATCCAAGAGGCTCTCTAGTTAACTCAGATAATACTAGAGAAGAAAATTCTAGTACGAAGACGTCCTCCATCTAAAAAGATTATACTACTGGCATCAACTTTGATGTAAGTTCTGTCGTTAAAAAAGGAATTTATTTTCTAATATCTGGACACTGGCTCAGACCTTGGCCAAGGAGGAAAGAGAGGTGGCGGGGCCTAATGCGTAATCTTGTTTCTTTTCAGAAAAATCGATAAAATTTACCATTTCCAAACAAAACTAGGAATAAGTCACACAAAGTAACTTTTTGCTGTGCCGTCTTTCCGTAAAAATTGAATCCACGAACGTCCAGATCAAACAGCAACCTAAACTCAACGCTGCGACCACAACACCTCTGGGGTTGTGGTCAAAATATTGAAATATTGAGAGTTCTGAATAATTCAGTGTTTTGCATTATTCAGAACTCTGAATAATGCAAAATACTGAATAGAAACGTCATCAAGAAAAGGTAGTATAACACTTACTTTTACCAACATAAACGCAATCTTCCTCAAGTTTTGTGGATCGGCAAGCACCTGCTCAGGACCTCGTGGCAGCTGGCACAGCTGCGCCAACGCCTTTAGAGCAAACCTCTTGATGTTCAGCTCAGGGTGCTCCACGTGAGGCAGTATGAATTTTATCGCGTCAAGGTTGAAGAGCACCGTGCGGTTGCTCATGTCTTGCGCGGAAAACTTAGTTATGGCTCTAAGGGTCTGTTAAAATGTACGTTTTAATAGTAGAGGTTGGAATTAGGTAGGTTTTTTAATCTTTTTAATTACCGTATAAAGTAGTTAACTATTAAATTGAAAGAAAAAAATATATAAAATCAAATATTTTAATTCAAAATAAATAAAAGGTAGGGAGCTAGATGGCGTAGTGGTTAGTGCGTTCTGTTGACGATCGCATAAGTCATGCAACTATCGCAATGGTCGCTTATAGGATGGGTGACCAAAAAATATTCTAGTCCCTCCGTGCTTCGCAACGCCCGCTTAGCAGTTGGTCCCGGCTACTCTTTTAGGGTGGTAGTTGTAACTCGCACAAATCCGCACTCGACCCGTGTGATGAGTTAAGACTCAAACAACTCATATCTATGCTGTATAGGAAGGCCTACCTCTGCAGTGCGACATTATAGGCTAATGATGATGATTATAGTTATTACTTTAGTATAATAAAGTGGTTAGGCTTCAACGTCCTTAAACCTACGTTTTAAATTACAATAGGTATTAATGTATCTCTACAAAGTTACTAAAGTAGGTACCTGACATAATATTTCTGGTTCAGCTGACTCCAAGAGCAATATTGAGGTATGGGCGCTTTCCGGTGTTATAGTATAGGGATGGAAGGTCAAATCCTTCTTATCAGCTGAACGGTTCTCTCTGTCCTTTTGCAGAGGTTTTGCCATGATTCACCAGATAGTTTATCAAAATGTAAAGAACCTTGTTTAAGTCTCTTAGTCAATTGCAATTATTCAATTATCGAAGGTTGGGTACCAAAATTATTTGTATTGCTTTTTTATTTATATAAGTTTGACATTTTATTGGGTCACGTTAAATAATCTTTGACTCTCTCTCTCTCTCTATGTAGGTTTGTTTTTCGAATAAAAACTTTACGATGTAAGGGATCACATCTCGGAGGAATTAAAAAAACACATTAATTCACCGGCTCGTGGTGCATATTCCCAAAAAACAAACGAGACTCTAGTCAACCGCCAATAGTTCGTGTTGCCGGTTGCTGTTAACGTTTGAAAAATTTATACCTATCCAATGTTTTAAGAAAACATAGGGAAGCTTGCCTAGATAAACATAAACCTGGCTGAGGCTATTAAAAATTCGGGTATATGCAATAGCGTTAGCTGCTGGTGGAACAGACTCACTCAACCCCTTAACCGATGCTGACGGACATCCAATAGACGCAATAGATCTGGCATATCTTCATCAACCATTTTGTAAGCCATCAGGCAACGCCACTCGAATGAAGAAAAGAAAATAAACATGTACTAAAAAGCGCCATAGTGTTTAGTAGTTGGTACTAAACACTATGTTAACCCTAATTTGGTATACATTTGTTCATGATTTGGCGGAGAACCTAAACGATCATCTATTCCTAGTTTAAAATATGCAAGTACCGTATTATATACGACTGAGTATTTATTACTAATCAACGGCATCCACATATTGATAAGTGCAATATCATTGCTCCAATATTTACATTAAAAAACTTGGGGGTTCTTATTTTAAATCTACGTCATTATTTGGTAAGCAGCTTTAACTGTCACGGTCAGTCCGTCAGAAGCGTCATGTTACATATTGTGTTTTGTAAAACAATTTAGCAATTTTATATTAATAAAACCAGTAATGTCTAGGAGAAATATATTTGTGCGATCAGTTGCAGTAGCGGCTCGCAAATTTCGAGCAGTTCAGGAGGTTTGGATTCTGCCGTGGTGGGGGAGTGGGGGGTTGTCGTCTGCTCCCCTGTGGGCTTTAGACGCATTGGTATTTGTTGTCAAACTTTGCTCAACCTGTGCTACCGCTGTAGTAAGAATTCTGATACCGCCTCCTTTAAAGAATTTACACGGTGAAACTGTGCTGGTAAGTTTAAGATATAACACTGGATATTTTTTTTATCAAAATAAAAAAAAACATGTCCCATTTGGTCGTAGTACGTAGACTACTACACCAAGGTTTTTTTTGTGACTTTTACCTTATATACATTCACATTCGACATAAAAATATTTGCATGGCAATACTGTCAAACGTGACGATATAAACATTGTTAATACCGCATGTTATGAGCAAATAAATGGTCTTTCTTGCAAGAGTCCAAGCGGACGTCTTTTTCCTTAGTCATTCGCATAGCTTTGTGCGAAATACAAAATATAAAAAGATATAAAATTTACCCTTAGATAACTGGAGCAGGCAACGGGTTGGGTCGCGAGCTGGCACTGCAGTTTGCTGAACTGGGCGCCACGGTCATTTGCTGGGATAATGACACGCGGAGAAATAATGCCGTCATCGATGAAATACGAAGCAAAGATGGAGATGTAAATAAGGTTTTTTACTAACGCATAGGATAATTTTGGATATACAAAACATCACAAGAGATATTAATTCGCATGACACTAACCAGTTTCGTTTGATTGAATTGACCCAGCTCTGACTGATACTAAGCACAGTCTCGAGCACAGGCGTAGGATAGCTCGTCTGTCGATGTTTTACAGACTACATACCGGTGAGTGTGCGAAGGAATTACACGATCTAATTCCACCTGCCTCATTCCGTCATCGGGATTCGAGACGCGGGCGTGCGTTCCTCCCTTATGTTGTGAATTTACCAGTCATCCGAACCAAACGTTTTGGTTCAACATTTATAATGCGTATGGCAAAAGAGTGGAACTCTTTGTCTGCTAGCGTGTTCCCCGATGACTATAATCTGGACAACAGTGAACAGGCTGTTCCTAATTAAGCATGATCCATCTTCGACAGCATCATCGCTTAACATCAGGTGAGATGGCGGCCAAATCTAGTATATTTTTTAAAAAACCTACAGTACCACGAATGGACCGGGCTTGACGATTGAGCGATACGGCCACACAGAAAACCGGCGTGAAACAACTCTTTGCATTGTATTATCCATTACCCCTTGCCCCACCCTATTCGTATTCTTTTCTTTCTCGTTTTTAAAAATCGGCCACGCATTCTGTGCTCCTTCCGAGTACCGATTGTCCATGCACTTAACATCAGGTGAACAGTCTGCTCATATGCCTACCTAAGTAATAAAAAACCTAGTTAACATTAGGTAATTCCAAAACCTATGAATAGTATATGTAAGTTACATAAACTAATCATAGGTTTTGAAATTAATTAATCATAGGTTTTGGAGCATATAATTTTTCTGCCCGACACTTCAGCCAAAATAACTTAGGTTTAGGAAAAGCCGCATAAGACCCGCCAGCATGTATTAAACCGGCAGGTCAGGTCAGGTACTTCCCGAAATGACTCAAAACCCGTGTTAATTCAACTGATGTAAGTAATTGTTAAAATATTAATATAAAATTTCAAACACGAAATGCCTGAACTTTCAGTGTTTCGGCTACACCGTCGACATTACGGAGCGGGACCAAGTGGTATCTCTGGCGGCACGCGTGCGCAGACTCTCAGACGTGACCATCGTGGTGAGCAATGCTGGGGCGGCGATGTACGCGCCGCTCAGCCATATACGGCCAGAGACGATCCTCAAGATCATCAACGTGAACCTATTGGCGCATTTTTGGGTACTTTTGCAAAAGATTTACAAAGGTTATCGTACGTAAGGCTATGCATGACCTGACAGTACGAGTACCTAAGGTTATTTTTTTGTATAAATCCTTTGGGGACATACAATTTTTTAGGTCGTGTAAATTTTGTTGTTAGCGGTCATTATCTATGTAGGTACCTACCTAGGTCCTTAAACGTGGGTCAGTCAAGTATCTGTGTAACAGGATCTAGGTAGATACCTACATAAATACTGACCGCTAATTACAAAATTTACACGACCAAAAAAATTGTATGTCAACAAATGATTTAAATGAATAAACGATTTAAGAGCTACCACCCTAATTCCATACCCTTCTAATATTAGAAATTTATGGGCGGGCGTTTTCTTTACCATGAACTGAGACGACTGCACATTAAAAAATAATCTGCAATTGAAGTCACGGTACTGGTCGTAAAGTTACGTTTGTCATCTTCAGATAATTCAAGCGTTCCTGCCCAGCATGGTGGAAAGAAGGCATGGACACATCGTTGCTATCAACTCAAGTGCAGGGCTGATGCCTTGCGCCGATATGGTTCCGTACTGCGCTGCAAAATTTGGTCTTAGAGGTAAACTATTGCAAAAAACCGAAGAAATGAGCCCGCTGATTGGGATCAATTGGTGTAAAATCCAATTCTCAACCACTACATATCGTCTTCATGATTCTACGACTAGTTCACATCACCACTCAAAGCAAAATACGAGTTAATTCCTAAGAGACAACCTTTAAAGAGAATGTTACGTGTATTCTACTTACCTACTACTTAGCATGCTGGGCACAACGACCCTTAAAGTGAGTCTTGACTTCCTACACAAGATTTTGTATCTCCGGACTATCCTCATCCACCTGCACCCTGCACCCATGGTAGCGTCTGCAGATAACTAAGATCCCTCTAACCGATCCGATTCAATTTTTCCACCGTGTCCGATCCAGCGCAATCTACGAGTAGCCGACTTCGTCGCACCCATTATGTTCTGCTCGATCAGATTATGTTCCTTGATGAACCTAACCTCCTAGTAAGATTGAATGAGAATGAGCTGCTACCCGTTCACTGCAGAACGTTTAGTTCATAAGCTGCCGCTTATGGCAACCGCGGGAAAAGTAGGTAGGTGTGGTGACAATTTCTTTCATATAATTATTTTGATAACAAATAATATGATTCTATGCAAAACACCAATTTTTGGAAAGAGTGACTACTGAGTTTCTTGTTGGATTCCACCAGTGGTAGCTTCATTTGACATTCATAAGTGTTCTGGAAGGACTAACAGAATAAACTTTTCATTTCATTTCAATGGTATTCTTGTCTGCCGTCACCACACGACGTACTTAGATATATTTTTGGCATAATGTATCTAATATAATCTATCAGCGTGAATAAAACCCTTTATGTAAGGATCGCCGACGATGGTCAACCACTTTCAGGACTTATGGATTCCATCACCGAAGAACTGCGGCTGGATAGATGGACGAAGAACATCAACACCACTTCGGTGTATTTAGCAACAGTATCGACGGGTTTGTACCCGCCGCCGACCCATCGATTCACATCGTTGTACTCCGAAATCACGGCTAAAGAAGCAGCTAGAATTATAATTCGAGGTATATGTATATAATGTCGGCGTATAATATTAATTTAATTTGAATTATCCAATGTGATATCCAAGATCAAGTCACTGTGACTTTGTCACAACAACACCTAATTCAGCCAGAAGATCCTAATTTTGCCAATACGGGTATACCCGAGATCCTGGAGGACGTTTTGTCAGTCTCGGCCCGCGCTTGCGCGGCTTGGCACACAAGTTTTTCTTCTCATCCAAGACTTTTGGGTAATTAGTTCGATACTAGATATAATGCAATAATGCTCCGGCACACAATCGGTGTGACACCAC
Organism: Leucinodes orbonalis; assembly: GCA_019425675.1. Lineage (NCBI taxonomy): Eukaryota > Metazoa > Arthropoda > Insecta > Lepidoptera > Crambidae > Leucinodes > Leucinodes orbonalis. The sequence continues at coordinate 211,574 of PQWD01014593.1, read as the reverse complement.
GGCCTCACAGACAACCGGCGTGAAACGCGCTCGCCTTTTACTTGTAACCTTTCGTAAGTACTGCCATCTCCAACCCGACCTCCAAGTGTAGATTATAGCGAAATACTTTACTGGCGTGAAGTTGGCCCCTACTGTTATGCTGGAGCCACACTAACGCGAGTACCTTTACATTAACGTGATAATTTTTAATACGTAATTCGTGTTATACACTACTCGCGAAGTTGCCCGAGGTTAACCGAATATGAAAGTGTAGAGAGGCACTTCGGCTTACTTCGGAATTTGCCTCGCCTCGGGCGACTTCCATTCGCTGTCGATTTTTGGACGAAGTGCGGTCACGAAGTACCTCTCCACACTACTCGGCCGGTCTCGGACTACCGGATCGGAGTAGTGAAGGTATAGCTCGCATGAATACTGCCAAATTATCGCATTATATGGTGGCTATACATACACACGTATACACTACACACACACTCACACGCACGTACGTACGCACGCACAAACACACGCACACAACACACGCACGCACGCGCGTATGCGAATACACATACATTCATACACGATTTAATATGATTTTATAAGTGTTTTGTTTATTATAAACTAACTTTATTTCGCAATTGTGATTGTATTGATTTTGGGTGAGGGCCCTGATAGTCGGAGATACAGGTTTTTGCCTAGTTCGGATATCTTCAAATTTGATTGTTATTGTTATTCACAGAAACATATAAATGATTCTGTGAATAAAGTTATTATTATTATTATACATGAATTTGACGTCCATTGTCGCAATGGTTAATGGCATTTCCCGTTAATATGGCCATAACATTATGATCCGTTGATAAATCTTCATGTGTACTCAGGGTCCATCGTTTCATTACAGGAATTCGCAAGAACCACAAGAGTATCAGCATACCGTCGTTTATGAGATACCTCATACAATTCAGTAACCTTATGCCCTACCGCATAAGGATCATTTTTACGGACTTCAACTTCGGCACAGAGCGTGGTTTTGTTTTTGTTAAGAACAGTGACAAGTGTGCATCGGCTATTGATAGTTATCTTACGAAAAGTTTACAATGTTTCTTTGTAGGTTAACGTTTAGGTATGTTATTTTAATAAACGATTGTAATTATTTGTTGATTTTATTATACATAATCTAATAACTAGAGCACTATTTTTAGAGTTCCGTAGCCAAATGGCAAAAAACGGAACCCCTATAGATTCGTCAAGTCTGTCTGTCAGTCCTTCCGCCTGTGTCACACCCTTTTTCTCCACAACTATAAGCACTACACTATTCAACTTTGTAAGTATATGTATTCTGTGAACCGCTATTACACATCGACAAGAAACTTGAAAAATAATTATATTTTAGGGGTTCCCCATATATTGAACTGAAACTCAAAAATTTTTTTTTATCGTACTTGACGTTATTTTCGTTTATTTACCTGCACATCTGAGCTAACAGGGGAATAATCACTCATGACATAGTGACTCCTGAGTCAAGTCATAGTCCCAAGTTCCAAAACTCACATCACAATTGAACAATGAAAAAACATGTAATTGGTGGTTATACAATGTAATACCATCACTATTATATACACATATGAACATCAATACAAACACTATTAACTTTCTGTCCACACCGTTCACACATGATTTCAGCACTATGTTCCACCATATGAGCGTTTCTACTCTTTTCATCCGGGAACCATTTGCAACATGTCTTACACATATTCTCCTTCACCTTCTCATGTTGTGATGAATGACGCAGCAAAGAACCGGCGGTGGCGAAGCTTTTGCCACACGATTCGCATAAATGCTTGGCGGTGGATTGATTTAATGATTGTGTGTGTTTTCTACATGTTTGTAAATTTCCTTGTGACTAGCAGAGGTGAAGCTGCACACTTTGCATCTGTAACAAAAACACAAAGCTAAACTAAATGCTTGACTTCTTCTTCTTCTTTTTAGCATATCGATAGCAAAAACAATTAAATTGTAGAAGCCCAAAAGCCAGCCACAGCGACAGTGCTGTCCGCAGCCGTCATCAAATCCTGCAGAGAACAGCTACTTGGGCAAGCAGGACACTACATAGGGTGAATCATCGTTTGGGCCGCTCCACAAAGACAGTCCAAATCAAGGCCACCTGAAAACCCCCATCTGGCTAAATTATCCCTACTCCTACTTGTCAAAGTCTGAAGCCTATTTAAAGACTTGACTTTAATGCTTGACTTAAAATAAAGGGTCATGCTCACTGCTCAACTGCCCTGGATATCAAACTGGAAGCTTGGGTGTAATAGTCACCTCCTCAAACATTACACAACATGTGTTATAAAGCATTTAATTTTTATTAGCATAGGTGGCTTAATGAGTGTGAACTGTTGTTTTTCGATATGGAGGGTGCAGGTTCAAATCCCGCCACGTATTTTAGAAATTATATGTACATTTATCTGTCACTCCTACGTTTAAGTAAAACATCGTGAATTCAAAGGTTTTACATTAAGTTGTAGATGAGAAGGCCTATACACCCTGTACAGGTAGACTCGAGCTCTTCATTTTGAGACGTGTAATTAGCTTTCAAAACAAACAGAACATAACTTTCATTATGATTACCTGTATAATACATTTTCAGGTTTGTCATGTTCCTCCTTCATATGTTGTAACAATGCTTCTGCACCTATAAAGCAGTGTCCACAAATGTCACAAATTCTCTCCTCAGACTTAATAATGTGATTTCTAGCATGTCTATACAGATTAATCCGTTCCTTGAATACCTCTCCGCATTCTTTACATCGATAACTGCAACCTAAAGCAGCTCCGTAGTCAACTACACAAGTTTTATGATGCCTTGTCAATTTTTCCTTGCTTTGAAACTGTTTGCCACAGTTACATGTTAGTGTGTTGTGAGTGAGAAAGTGCTGCTGCAATTGCTGCTTGGAGTTAAAGAGCATATTGCATTGGACGCATGTTCTCAATGCAGAATCACAAATACTCAAATGTTGTGACAGTGCAGATAAATTCTCAAACTTTGTATCACATGCAAAACACATTAAATTGTTTCTGTCTATAGCAGGATAGGTTTTTACTATATGACCATTTGTGTGATGAGATTTAATTTTAAGTTCTGTCTTTTTCATGAAAATTTCTTTCACTTTTTTAATGTCAGGTTCAAAACATCAATCTCCATATTCGTGTTTGAAATTTTTTTCACAGTTTTTCTTTGGAGTGGGAATTTTAATGGGCTTTATATTTTGTATGGAATGCTCATTTCTATCCAATAGATTCACTATGGATGGAATATCTTCTTTACCCAAGTTATTAAGATACTCCTCTATGTTTGCTGTGTTGTTGAGAAATTCTAAAAGGGAATCGGAATTGTATTCTGAGTCTGGTAGAGGTTGTATGGGAGTTTTAGTTTCAGTGAATCTCTTATTTTTTGGCAGAACTTCTGACTCTAACCAATCTTGAGAACATCGTGCATTTAGTTGGAAGTTATAGAAATCATTTAGTTGATTGACACAAGCCAGGCAAATCTGTTTGGGCAGGCTATCCGAAGAACTTACAGTCATGGTAAGGCACGATTTTAGGTGTAGATGAATTGTAGGATCTCCAAGAATAGAAACATGATCGTTCTCCACGTCTAAACAAATCCGGCAGCACTTTTGAACATCAACATCCATATTTTTCAGATAAATTCGGTATTGATTAACTTTACCAACATTTCATGATTTGATTTCAATGAATTTTAAACTTTAATTTGACATTTGTTATGAAATGAATGACATTTTCATTTTAGTTCAGTAATTTATTGAACTATGCTGTCGTTCTTAATGTCACTTTTTGCCGAGCTTTTTGCATGTTTTATTTTGGCCATTATCCTTTATTCTAATGATAAGTTATTTCTGAACGGAAAAATAAGGTTGAGGCAAGGGTTGAGTTTCAGGGTTGAGCTCATATTATTAGGATTCCGTCATAATACAAAGTACACCTTAGAACACAAAAGTAATTTTTAAAAAGAAATACTGTAACTCCTTGAATGCGTATGGCTTTTAAATTTTAAGTAACTTATTTATTTTCTAAAATGAATAATTGCCTAGTTTTGTTTCGCGCTTATAAGTTGGATCCACGATAAACAATAGATATTGAATCAATACCAATTTCACGCATGAAACCGCGAAAACACTATTATTTTATTATTATTATTCTGCCCAGGGCGGACTGACCCGGGTAGGGTCAGTTCGCCCTGGTCTGGACCGATTTTGACGGAACTTTTATTGGCAGGTAACAAGAAAAACTTGGGCTATTTATCTTTATAAGAATAAACACTATAATTAAGAAAACAAAGTTGTTTTGCATCCGCGTGGGCAGTGCGCATAAAATTTTAATAAAATTGATAAATTATAATTTTTCTCCGATTATAATTTTAGTCAACAACATACAAAATGATTACAAATAAAATAAATAAATATCTTCTGACATTTACACAACGCCATCTAGCCCCAAACTAAGCATTATCCTGGTAAAATGGATACTAAACAAAGGAGAAACAATCTTATATACTTTTTTTTCTAAATACCTATTTTACATAAAAACTCACCCAGACCATAAACAGACATGTTCATGCACATAAATATTCGTACTGCCTGGGGATCAAACCCCTTGGTGTAATAGCCGACGTCACAATAACACCAGATGGGTCGTCAAGGAAGGAGAAACATGCTTATTTTTACGTTGAATCATCTAATAAAACTATATTTTGTTTTACTTTAATTTCCAGAAAAGGGACTCCAATATTGTATAATATTACATTGTAATGTTCAAAATGAAATTAAAAATATTTAACGACAATAATAAATTGTACTGAACCTTTGCAAACACCCTTAAAAACTCGTACTTCTGACAGAACAAATAATTGACAATGACAGTACTGAGTATTGACAGTCTATTGTTGTTATAGTACGAAACGCCCGAGTGTGCGAATATTTTATGATTGGTTGTGTTTGATATGATACATTGCTTTGGAAAATATGCGGTACTAGAATTTTACACTTGATTGAAGTGCTGATATTAATCAGACGGTACATGTGATATTTGATACCTGATACCCTAATGGTATAGAATTTTACTATTGAGTTTCAAAGTGCGCTGATGCTGGTGGCTGGTGCTACAATGACTTCTATAGAGAATCATTCGGTTGTGGAGGCACAGGAATCACTACTGTATTCAGCCAGGCATGGAGAACTTTCGGTAGTTAAAGCCCTAATACAGGCTAAGGTCGACGGAAAATTAACTTTGGATATTAATTGTAAAGGTGTGTTATCTACATTCATTAATTTATATTTTTTTGTACATATTGCTGTGCCTGTGCAAACTGCCCTACTTTCAGAGACACAGATAAATAATTGTACTGAATATTTTATTGATTCAACAATATTGATCAACAGTGTATGTTTATATAAGAAATAAAGTACCTACTGGGTCACAACTGGTTACTTTGTAAGCGGTTTAAGGATTTTCTTCTAAAAGTTCTATCCTTAAATTAACCCTTTGTTGGCCAGAGATACCTTATCACAAATAATAGATTTCCATTGTTTCTGGATTTCTGACAAACAATGGGTTCAATAGACAATTTCTATAAAGTTTTTTATTTGTTTTATCAGGTAAAAGCAAGAGCAACTTAGGATGGACTCCACTCCACTTAGCATCATATTTTGGGCATGTGGAGGTGGTAAAAGCATTACTAGAGGCTGGAGCTAATGTGGACGAAGTCAACGAAACTGGCGACACTGCACTGCACAAGGCATCCTTTGTTGGAAATGAGGTAAAAGCTTAATATATTAACTTATAATTTGTTAAACATTGTGTTATGGCATTGAATTAACATTGAGTCACAATCCAGAACTCGTCTGCTTCAATGGCCATCGGTTCTGCGAACTATGTTTATTTGTGTATTTTAGTTTTTAGTACTGTCTTATTCTTTTGTGACTTGGTCACATTTAATAAAATAAATTTTCTGGATTTAATTTTCCTAACATTTTGGTGATTGCATAGAATTTTTGTTTTAAATTTTAATTATGTTTAGAAGTTATTAACTATGCATTTTTTTTCATGTTATGAGTGTATGGGTCGCCTAATGGTAAGTGATACTCCTGACCATGACAGAGATGACCATGCATTAAAGGAGACCAACAATTGAAAGACAGTTATTATTTTCCGTCAATGCCTCTTATACCCAGTTATTTCACTAGCTACAGTGCCCTCATCCCGAAACACAAAATGCATGACACTCCTGTTTCACGGGACGATATACGACGGTGGCACTTACCTAGACGATTTAGTATCGAGTCTACCACCTAGTGAGCGTCGGTGGCTTAATTGTGTGAACTGTCGCCTTCCTACCGGCAGGGCTGAGGTTCAAATCCCGACACGTACCAATGTGTTTTCGAATTTTCGAAAATATATGTACGTTATCCGACGCTCTTACGGTGAAGGAAAACATCGCGAGGAAACCTTCACGCACGCCTGTGAAGAGATTTCAAGGGTTGTGCGTGAAGTCGTCCAACCCGCACTGGGCCCGCGTGGACGACTAAGGCCCAATCACCCTATACGGGTAGGCTCGTGCCCCTCGGTGGGGACGTTTAATGAGCTGATGATGATGACATGACCACTAAAGTAGTATTCTATTTCCAAGATAACTTCCTTGAAAGTCTTGAATGTCAAACTTATACAAACCCTTGACAGGAATTAGTGATCGAGCTCCTCAAATACAAGGCCGATGTGAACATAATGAATGGTGAAGGGCGGACGGCAATTGATGTGTGCAAGACTCGAGACGTGCAACGACTTTTGGACGCGGCGCAGCGTGCGGAAAGGCACGAGCGGGAGAGGAGACTCTTGACTGCGGCTAAGGAAGGAAATGTCGAGGATATACAAGAGCTGGTATGTTAATTTTAATGAAATACACTTTGCATTGTCCTATATTATTATCAATACATTTAAATAACATTGGAATGTCGGTTTGTAATATTGAAATAACCCTTTTTTACTATAATAAATATATATATTAAAGTATAAACATACTGATGTACTTTTTTTTAAAAGACACACATAGAAAGTATATATTATACATAGAAAACTACCAGACCAATACAAACAAAAATTTGTGTGAATGAACATATGCACACAAATGTTTGTATGCCCGGGATTGGACCTGGAACCCTTGTTATAATAGCCGACGTCTTGACCATGACACCAAATGGGTCGTCGAAAGAAAGAACCCTTATTTGCTTAGTTATTGGTAAATACCTACATTTTTGCATATATAGTATCTTCAGTGTCTGTAATCGCATGATGCAAAGAAGATTTCAAGTCAAATTGCTTATAAATTTCAGCTAAGCAGTCCAAATCCACCCAATATAAACTGTGTGGACGCGCAAGGGAACACGAGCTTGCACTGTGCGGCGTACCGAGGCCATGCTCGACTCGCCGTGTTGCTACAAAATGGCGTCGATACTCTTAGAAATAATAGTGGTATGTAATTTAATGTAAGATTTAATAAATAATAGGAGAACTTTTAAATTATATTAAGACATCAGTGCCATTTAATCCCAAATTATACAAGGAGCTTGTAATATGGGAACTAAACAACGAATAATGATAATTACAGACTTCAGTCTCGCTCAGTGATGAATCTTTTCACCGTTTTACTCCATAAGTAAAATGCATATAATAAAATAGACTAAATCCCGATACTCGTAAGACTCGAATTACAAAAAAATGAAAATACAAAATACGTCACATACTTATCATGTTCAACTAGACAAGCTCGTGAATTAGTCATGTGTCCGCTATAGCGAAACGTAACTAAAAACCGTTACCATGCCTGTAACTTAGGTATCAGCGTTATCACATCTCGCACCGGTTATCAGCTATCAAATATTGTATAACTAGGCAACCCGCTAACGTGGCGGCAACTAAGTTACGCTCGCTAGTTTGGTTAGTCAGCGATTCACAGTTGTCAAAATGCAGGCACCGACGTAGCGATAGCCAAAATAATTATGCCTTCTCTCTCTGTCTGAGCGAGTTTAAAGTGTAAGAACAAGATGGAGTGAATATTGCGCGCAACAGTAACGCCGCGCAATCACGCGCGTTTCGCGACCGATCGTTCGTTCATTACATTTTGACCTGCGTAGTATCGTAGATTTAAACCTTATGTTTGTGATGCTAAGGTTGTATTCAGTTTGGCACTATATTAATAATTTTAAAATGATCTTTCTCTTTCCAAAATTTACACGGGCCAGATTTGTTTTGGTTTGAATTACATATTAGGTATTTTGTTTTAGTACTAGCCTAGTTCTGCGTTGCACGCGTATACCAATTATTAGGTAGTTATCATATTGATAGTGACTTCTAAATGTTCCTATGTGATATTACTGATATCCCATTTGTATAAATAAGTGTGTATAGAATACAAACTTATTTCAATTGTTAGTTACTTGAAATAATCAATGAGAAGTAAGACAATGTTAATGCAGCAACTAACTAGAATAAACCCGGCGGGCTCAGATACCGATATTCGGCAACGGTTACCAGTATCGATATTTAAACCAAATCACGGTTATGTAGCGGTTGCCAGAAATAGCTGATAACGCACATGTCTATCGTGAATATATTTAATGTTCTAGGACAACTGGCCATAGAGATGGCCAAAGACAACGAGATGCGCGATGTGCTCAGCGTACGGCCAGTGCAGCGGTTGCAGCGGACCGCTGCAAGGTTTGAAGGACCACTCCTCAAACGCTCCAGATTCCTCGGCTGGAGACCAGTTTGGGTAAGATTTAGAATGGATGAACTAATTATTACTAGCTGTAGCGGCACGACATACTTTTGTGTGGTATACAGTTGTGGTGGTTGTGGTGGTATACAGTTAGATCCTGATATCGGGCAGGCAGGTACCTGGAAGACCCGCCACTACACTCCTCACCTACCGTACACCCTAACCTACTTACCTCCGGTACCTACCCTAGGCAGTGCTGCAGCGCGGCGTGGTGGTGTACTACGGGTCGCGCGGCGAGAGCCTGGTGTCGGGCGGGCGGTGGCGGTCGCGCGGCTACCTGGACGGCGCGCGGCTGTCGGCGCCGGCGGGGGAGCCCGGCGCGCTGCAGCTGGCGCTCAGCGACGGCGACGTGCACCGGCTGGCGGTGCCGCCCGGCGACTGCGTGCCGGCGCGACGACAGGTGCCTTTTATGCTGTTTTTTTTTCTTTTTTAGTGCGGTGCATGCAGTATGAATGACCACGTTCAAATTCCACTTAGGGATTTAATGCATTAGCAACACTGCTGTTAGAATTGGTTCTATCGTTTTGTCGAGTTAAGACATTTGTAAGTAATACCTAAGTGTGTCTAAAAATGCTGTTTTATCTAGATGAAACATAGATGAATAAACAGTTTTAACACCAGTGTCGATAGTCGGCCAGTCATATTTTATTTAAAATTTTCAAAGTAAAACATGAAAAAAAACTTTTGAAGAATTTTAGATGTTGTCTCGAATAATTACACACATCAAGCTTCAAATGTTAAAAAAGCAACTACTAATACAAACGGATTTGTTCATGAATACAATTCATCTTGTGCACAAGATTGAACCTAAAGTCCTTGATGTAGTAATTGACCTCTCAACCATTATACAACATGGGTTATAAAGGATCTGAAACTAACTTAATTTTTTATATAGGCCTGGATAACGGCGTTCAATGAGCACATCGCATATTCCGGACATTATCTGTGGGCGGGCGCCAACCCTGACTCGGCCAGTGAAGCCACAGAAGACCTAGAAGACGAGTGCAAGCCCTTAGGTAAGTATGTTGCTAGCTTTTGTCCGCGGCTTCGCGCTCTTTATAGTCGGGGTGACGTGGTTGGATATGGTTTTATAGGTTACTGTAGACGATATTATGTTTTCCCATCGATTTTTTGCTTTCTACTTTGAAACTATAAAAAGTCTATACAAAACTCCGCTACCACCACCTTACCACCTCTTTTAAGGGGTAAGGACGCAAAATCCAGAAAAAAAATTATCCACATTATTTTGACAACTAATTTGCATACCAATTTTTAACTTTCTTTCTTGCAATTGCAATTGCGGAATGCTGCATACAAAACTCTACCCCCATTTTAGGTTACTGTAAGACTAGAATAAGACATATATATAGCCTATGTCCGGAGGACCGGAATATCTGGCGCAAAATGGGGGAGACCTATGTCCAGCAGTGGACTGCGATAGGTTGAATAGATAGATAGCCTATGTCCATCTCCAGGTTATAAAAATAAAATAAATGTTCTTTATTATCTATAATCATGACAAATTTTATTAAAATTCGTTGAGCCGTTTAGGCGTGAAAGCGTAACATACAGACAGATGACAGAGGTACTTTCGCATTTATGAGTATCTTAGGTAAACAAACTAACTATTTGCACTCAATATGTGTCCGCGCCAAGTCAGTTGGGCAGAATTTTCATTCATAATCACGTCACTCACTACATGTCATAATGACATAGCAGTGTGCTCGTGCTTTTGAATTTGTACTCTTTCTATGACGCGTTAAGGTCAAAATTGAAATGAATAATTTTACGTTCTAAATTAAATATAACGATGACTATGTATGTGTCATGGGGCTCGGACATTTTTTAGTTGACGTTTCTCGTGATTTTGCATCTAGTTATTTTATTGCAATAATATTCTGTATATATAAAGGTAGATACGCCATCCGTGTCTCAAAACTCGTAACTTGTACTCTTTTGTTTAGATAAATGTACGCTCATTCGAAATATGTGTATGTGTGCTGTCACTGTATTCGGATCACTTTTTTCCGATTGTTTTGTGAGCATATCACGAATCTATACTTTTTTACATCCCTGGTTTATTGGTGATCTATTAGAGTATGGATATTATGTTAAGGTTCAATGCAAGACGCGCTGACCTCGGCCACGAATAGTCTCGCGTTGCTGGAGACGCAGTTGCGCGAGTGCGCCGCCATTTTGGCCGCACTGGACAAGAGCGTGAACGTTGGGAACTCGCTACACCACTCGGCGTATATGGTATGATATGAACTGGATTTCTTTATGGTATCTTTAACTTAAATTAACAATATACGAACTAGATTCTTGCCATCGACGAATTCTGCCCATCGCGTCTGATGGTAGAGTTTTCATTCGTAATCACGTTACATGTCATAGTGACATACAGTGGCGTGCACTCCTTATATGAAAATAAGCATTGCATACCCTGTGCATCCAGGCAAAATTCCTACTTATTCGCCCATTTTCTTATATGCACACAAATTGTGTTGCAGTCGACGATTCAACCACAACACCAAATGAGGCGTCAAAAAAGTCAGTATGCTCGTGCTTTTGATTTGTAACCGTTTTAAATACGCGTTAAAGTCGAAATTTCAATGTATAATTTAATATCATAAATACAAAAGTCGTCGTATGTGTCTTAACAAGCGTTTCTTTTTATATTGATGACAGCGATTCCAGCACGCGAGCGGCTCCGGTGCGGAGGCGTTGGCGGCGTTACGGCATTGCGCCGCGCTCGTGGCCCAGGCCCGGGACGCGGACGCGGCGCGGCTGGCCCGGGAGGTAGGCCTCGATCCTTGCTTTGTCCCCTAAGGTGACGAGTGGGATTTAAAAATTTCGGCCGCGCGAGTCGGACTCGCACGTAAACGGTTCTGCAGCAGCAAGTAACATAAAATAAGTAATTTTATTTACTAAGGCACCTACTACAGCTTTAATATGAAAAATAGTGGTTCACCGTTTATGTCGTATAAAGAGAAACTACACATCAGAAATCATTCAGAAATTAGAGGGGGGGGGGGGGGGGCACAATTTTTTCAACTTTGGAAGTGTCTCGCGCAAACTAACACAACTAACACTAACACAAGTTTCTTGTCAAAACCTAATAGCGGTTCAGAATACATATACTTACAAAGTTTGAATAGTGTAGTGCTTATAGTTGTGGAGAAAAAACGGTGTGACATACGGACGGACAGACAGACAGACATGACGAATCCATTAGGGTCCCGTTTTTTGCTATTTGGCTACGGAACCCTAAAAAAGTCTATCTGGTTGCAACAAGACTATCATGTAATAAACCGACATTTAATTTTCTTAATTAAATATGGCTTTGGATTGTTTGATTGAACGGAACCGAGTCCTAGAAGAAGCGTTGGCTGCTCTAGCGCGCACATCACGCCCTAGAAATGTCTGTTGCTGAAGAACTTACAAAGGTAAATCAAGATTTTCAAAAAAAACTTTTTGTATATCATTAAGGATAACGGGTAACAACTCTATTTCAAATAAGCATATGCGATTACAAATTTTAAACAAAGACTCCATTTTGTTTTAGAGTAACGAAAAAAAAGTCGACGTCAAGCCATAATGACTCAAGACAACTTTTATGATGTTTTTGCGGTAAGTTTTTTATTTATTAGTTAGTAGTGGTCTGAGGCCCGTATTCGAGAACGAGACTCAACGTTGGTCTTTACTTAAATTGAGTTGAATGGGTCTGCTACTTAAGTGCAGATCAATTCTTGAATCTCGTTCTAGATTACGAGCCTTAGAGTTCAGTTTACATTGCAAATAGATCGAGAGGATAAAAATTCAAATCCAGTGGAAGTCACACAATGGTGGACGTCAAATGAATACAATACAAGTATTTAAACAACCATAAATGAAACAAAATTGAGAAAACACGCGGTTTTGGCCTGTTGAGAAAGAAGCACCTAAGAAAAACCAGTTGCAGCCTTTCTTTAAAATTTGATTATTGTTTACATGTAATATTTCATACCAAAGTAGCTGAGCAGTTTGGAACCATCAATATTTACCGAACAAATACTTTGAATTTTGAAACCTTTTAACTAATGAATACCTGATTTATACTAAAATCTTTTTAACCCTTTGAACGCGAGGAATCCGGCTGAATAGAAAATCTATTGTTTCTGACGCATTGACGGTGTCATTGGCTTCGAAGGGTTAATTTAGCGAAATATTTTTTCAAAACCTTTACTAATTACTAAGTGTTATTTAATCAGGGTCGGAAGACGAGGACGATACGCTGGTGTCTGCAGCGCTGGCTAGCCCACTCGGTGCTTTAAGTCCGTGGGGCAGCAGCCCAGACTTAGCCAGGCATACACCCGTCGGTAGTCTGCAAGGTAACTTTTGACGATTTTGACTGTATATCCAATTACTAGTCAACTATCGCAGTCCACTGCTGGACATAAGTCTCCCTATTTTGCGCAGATATCCGCTCCTCCGCTTTCCTCATCCAGCCTCCACGCGACTTTTTGCAAGTCGTCGTTTTGATCTTATCCAAAGAGAGACGCGCAAAATCACATTTTGTCAAATTGAGTGCTGTTCATGACAGCAGATCGCCTGTGGTTTCAGATCTTTGGTCCTCTACTTTCCCAAATGGGTGAATAAGTAGGAATCATATGTGTTAGCGATTTTCCGGGTTGTCTGGACGCACAGGGTATGCACTGCTTATTTGCATATATGGAGTGCACCCCACTGCCTGGCACACTAAATAATTGAGAGATGCGTACTGAGCGAGGTACCTAATCTTAATGTCTATTTTTTACAAGTTGTTGCAAAAATATTAGGCAAAACTCATCGTTGACTATCGTTGACGCGGGCCAGAGCGGATTCGCCGACTTCACGCACTACATTTAAATATTAACCCACCAAACGCACATAACCTAGACACTAAGAAATTATGTCTGGCGCCTTAAAGCATCAGTGGCGGTCAAAGGGTTAAATAATGAATCAACACCCCAGGTGACGTGACACCCACAAACGACGAGCCCCTACGTACGATGAAGAGTTCAAACGCGATCTCCGCCGGTCCGGCTCGTCCGAAGGCTCCCACACTCCCTACATACGGCCATCAGTCCAGCCAGCTCCCGAGGGACCCTCGTGTCGCAGGGCGGCCATGTTTACAGAAACGCCAGGCCCTACAGAAAGACTACAAAGCCGAGGTAAGTAAACCATAAGAAGCCATCTCTTAAATTAAATCGAAATTTCTCAATTATGAATTACAGGTAAAACAGATCATCATCATCATCAGCTCATTAAACGTCCCCACCGAGGGGCACGAGCCTACTCGTATAGGGTGATTAGGCCTTAGTCGCCCACGCGGGCTTAGTGCGGATTGGACGACTTCACACACAACCTTCGAATCTCTTCGCAGGCTTGCATGAACGATGTTTCCTTACGATGTTTTCTTTCACCGTAAGAGCGTCGAATTACGTAAATATATTTTCGAAAATACGGTACGTGTCGGAATTTGAACTTCAGCCCTTCCGGTAGGAAGGCCAAAGGCCACACCATTGAGCCACCGACGCTCAAAAAGAGACATTTTAATATAAGTTTCGGGGGCGTTTGAGTTAGGTGATTTACTATATATTTGGGGAGAAAAGCGACCGGGTACGTGCCGGTAACGCGAACGAGAGAAATAGAAAACCTATTGTGTATGGCGCCTTAAGTAACTTAACTCTTGAAAATGGGATGTGAGGAGACATGCTGAATTTGGGATTTTTCCTTCATTTTCATACATAAAACTGGACTCACTTTAACGTAACATCCTGTGTAATGATTAGCAAGTCTTCGAGTCTTTGTGTGAACATATTTTAAACTAATATGGAAGTTGTGGTGCGAATATAATTCTGGTTTTAAGCAAACCTGTCAGTAGATCTTTCAGAATCATGGTTTTGGCTGCATAAGCCATTGTTTATAAAATGCTTTTTCAGCGTGTACCTACAACATATTTAAGTTTGACCTTTTTGCTTATGTAAGTTTATGAAGATGCCAAAGTCATCAGGAATTATCAGGCGGAATTTTAAACCGCCTCCCTAAATGTGCAAACCCCACCTTGATTATTTGATATAAGTTAAAATGATGTTATTAAATGGATCTGTTTATTTTTTAAAATCGATTATGATTATCATTTTTGTTGATATATTTTTGTTTACTTGTACGAGTATGCATGCTACATATATATATATATTATATATATATATATGTATATATATATATATATATATATATTATTATATATTATATATTATATATATATTATATTNACCCCTAAAAAAGTCTATCTGGTTGCAACAAGACTATCATGTAATAAACCGACATTTAATTTTCTTAATTAAAAATGGCTTTGGATTGTTTAGATTGAACGGAACCGAGTCCTAGAAGAAGCGTTGGCTGCTTAGCGCGCACCCATCACGCCCTAGAAATGTCTGTTGCTGAAGAACTTACAAAGGTTAAATCAATGATTTCAAAAAAAAACTTTTTCTGTATATCATTAACGGGTAACAACCTCTATTTCAAATAAACATATGCGATTTACAAATTTTAAATAAAGACTCCATTTTGTTTTAGAGTAAACGAAAAAAAAAGTCGACGTCAAGCCATAATGACTCCAAAGACAACTTTTATGATGTTTTTGACGGTAAGTTTTTTATTTATTAGTTAGTAGTGGTCTGAGGCCCGTATTCGAGAACGAGACTCAACGTTGGTCTTTACTTAAATTGAGTTAGAATGGGTTGCTGCTACTTAAGTGCAGATCAATTCTTGAATCTCGTTCTAGATTACGAGCCTTAGAGTTCAGTTTACATTGCAAATAGATCGAGAGGATAAAAATTCAAATCCCAGTGGAAGTCACACAATGTATGGACGTCAAATGAATACAATACAAAGTATTTAAACAACCATAAATGAAACAAAATTGAGAAAACACAGTGGTTTTGGCCTGTTGAGAAAGAAGCACCTAAGAAAAACCAGTTGCAGCCTTTCTTAAAATTTGATTTATTGTTTACATGTAATATTTCATACCAAAGTAGCTGAGCAGTTTGGAACCATCAATATTTACCGAACAAATACTTTGAAATTTTCTGAAAACCTCTTTTAACTAACTGAATACCTGATTTATAACTAAAATCTTTTTAACCCTTTGAACGCGAGGAATCCGGACTGAATAGAAAATCTATTGTTTCTGACGCCATTGACGGTGTCATTGGCTTCGAAGGGTTAATTTAGCGAAATATTTTTTCAAAACCTTTACTAATTACATAAGTGTTATTTACATCAGGGTCGGAAGACGAGGACGATACGCTGGTGTCTGCAGCGCTGGCTAGCCCACTCGGTGCTTTAAGTCCGTGGGGCAGCAGCCCAGACTTAGCCAGGCATACACCCGTCGGTAGTCTGCAAGGTAACTTTTGACGATTTTGACTGTATATCCTATTACTAGTCAACCTATCGCAGTCCACTGCTGGACATAAGTCTCCCCTATTTTGCGCAAGATATCCCGCTCCTCCGCTTTCCTCATCCAGCCTCCACCAGCGACTTTTTGCAAGTCGTCGTTTTCTGATCTTATCCCAAAGAGAGACCCGCAAAATCACATTTTTGTCAAATTGAGTGCTGTTCATGACAGCAGATCGCCTGTGGTTTCAGATCTTTGGTCCTCTACTTTCCCAAATGGGTGAATAAGTAGGAATCATATGTGTTAGCGATTTTCCGGGTTGTCTGGACGCACAGGGTATGCACTGCTTATTTGCATATATGGAGTGCACCCCACTGCCTGGCACACTAAATAATTGAGAGATGCGTACTGAGCGAGGTACCTAATCTTAATGTCTATTTGGTTTACAAGTTGTTCGCAAAAATATTTAGGCAAAACTCATCGTTGACTATCGTTGACGCGGGCCAGAGCGGATTCGCCGACTTCACGCACTACATTTAAATATTAACCCACCAAACGCACATAAGCTAGACACAATAGAAAATTATGTCTGGCGCCTTAAAGCATCAGTGGCGGTCAAAGGGTTAAATAATGAATCAACACACCCAGGTGACGTGACACCCACAAACGACGAGCCCCTACCGTACGATGAAGAGTTCAAACGCGATCTCCGCCGGTCCGGCTCGTCCGAAGGCTCCCCACACTCCCTACATACGGCCATCAGTCCAGCCAGCTCCCGAGGGACCCTCGTGTCGCAGGGCGGCCATGTTTACAGAAACGCCAGGCCCTACAGAAAGACTACAAAGCCGAGGTAAGTAAACCATAAGAAGCCATCTCTTAAATTAAATCGAAATTTCTCAATTATGAATTACAGGTAAAACAGATCATCATCATCATCAGCTCATTAAACGTCCCCACCGAGGGGCACGAGCCTACGTATAGGGTGATTAGGCCTTAGTCCCACGCGGGCTTAGTGCGGATTGGACGACTTCACACACCAACCTTCGAATCTTCTTCGCAGGCTTGCATGAAATGTTTCCTTCACGATGTTTTCTTTCACCGTAAGAGCGTCGGATAATACGTAATATATTTCGAAAATACAGGTACGTGTCGGAATTTGAACTTCAGCCTTCCGGTAGGAAGGCAACAGCACCCATTGAGCCACCGACGCTCAAAAGAGACTTTTAATATAAGTTTCGGGGGCGTTTGAGTTAGGTGATTTACTATATATTTGGGAGAAAAGCGAGGGTACGTGCCGGTAACGCGACGAGAGAAATAGAAAACCTATTGTGTGGCGCCTTAAGTAACTTAACTCTTGAAAATGGGATGTGAGGAGACATGCTGAATTTGGATTTTTCCTTCATTTTCATACATAAAACTGGACTCACTTTAACGTAACATCCTGTTGTAATGATTAGCAAGTTCGAGCTTTATTTTGTGTGAACATATTTTAAACTAATATGGAAGTTGTGTGGTGCGAATATAATTCTGGTTTTAAGCAAACCTGTCAGTAGATCTTTCAGAATCATGGTTTTGGCTGCATAAGCCATTGTTTAAATGCTTTTTCAGCGTGTACCTACAACATTAAGTTTGACCTTTTGCTTATGTAAGTTTATGAAGATGCCAAAGTCATCAGGAATTATCAGGCGGAATTTTAACCGCTCCCTAAATGTGCAAGCCCCACCTTGATATTTGATATAAGTTAAAATGATTTATTATAAGGATCTGTTTATTTTTTAAAATCGATTATGATTATCATTTTTGTTGATATATTTTTGTTACTTGTACGAGTATGCATCTATATATATATATATATGTGTATATATGTATATATATCCCTAACTAATGCCAAAAAATATTTCCTTTATAGGTGAGTTAATGACTACACGAAATATAATTAATTAAAACTACTATATGTGGTTTTGTTGAAATTGGTTTTATTAATTTTTATTTTATTTTGTTTCAGTTCTCAGTGGTCCCTTTAAAATATTAGGGTTAGTATACTAGAGTTCACATTTGCAAATTATTAGATTAATGATACACAGAAGCACAAATATTATATACAAAAGTATTTTTAGTAAAATTACAAATATAAGTGGTTTAGGGTAGTATTATATAATGTAGATATATGCCATTGAAAGGAAATAGCATTTAGAATGTTGAAAGATAACTAACAAGGTAATATTCTATTTGTATACAAACCGCGCGATCAAATAAGGCATTTATTTTATAATATCTTTGACAAATGATTATAATGAAAGTTGACCACAATTTAAAGTTAATGTAAATTTCACAAAAACTATTCTTTTTAAAACCCAAATCCTTGTACATTAAATTGTGTGCAGTTGCTATTGAATTAATTAATTGAATATTTTGC
Source organism: Leucinodes orbonalis (assembly GCA_019425675.1). Taxonomy (NCBI): domain Eukaryota; kingdom Metazoa; phylum Arthropoda; class Insecta; order Lepidoptera; family Crambidae; genus Leucinodes; species Leucinodes orbonalis. Next base: position 192,908 of record PQWD01014593.1, on the reverse strand, counting down.
CCTTTTATGAGTATTGTGAACTAATATCTTACCTTTCTTTCTACTTTTCATAAATCATTTCGCTTTTGGCTTGAACACAGTTTCTTCTTCGCCTTTTTGATTATTTTTATTATTGTTTTTATAAATAGTTGATTAACACGATCTGACAGATGTTTATATTGCTAGTAAGTAGTTGTAATTGTTACACAAAGTTCATAATATAACTTTATCGCAGTACTGGCAACATTTATATGCATTTAAAAGTTTTAACAACTTAATACGTAGTACTGTTGCTGCAAAGTACAAATATATATATTAATATAGCTATAGTAAATAGCAATAAAATTAGTTTGAAATTAAGTGGGTTTCTCATGACAATTGAATTGCATTCTTGTTTCAAAATGTTTCTACTTAAATCCGTAAAGAAAGATCTTATAATTTTAAGTTAATTATATTTGATGTATTTTTTATGTTTTTTTTGTAATCGAATTGAAGTTAGATTACATATACCGGATGATTTTGAATTCCGACCGGAGAATGATTGGCATACTAATTAAGTGTAATACAATTAGGTGACCACGCGTATTCATTGTTATAGAAATTTATTTTTTGTATTAATAAATGTAAATAAAAATAATAAAAATATCCTGCCTAGATACATTGTATTACACTTAATCAATGTGCATTTATTTCCAGTCGGAATAAAAAATCATCCGGTATATATAAATATGCGTGTGATATTTAGAACGATGTACCTGAAAAGGGTGTGCATTATTGAAAAATGTGATAATAGTATTTTTATTGATTGTAATTGTTTACATTATATTTTTTATATGATTAATTTTGACGTCAATTTTTGTGTGTTTATTACAACCATTGTATCATTTTTGTTCTTTTATTTTTTCTCCTAATCCTTAAAAAACATATTGATTTGCGTTATTTTACTTCAATATACAATCATTAAATAAAAAAAACATCTTATTCATATTTCAAAGTTTGTCGTATTGTCTTAAAGCGTATTCGACAAACTTAAAAAAATAATAGCATCATCTTCAGCTCATTATACGACAAGACTTGAATAGACTCGGTCGTTAAGTGTCTTCATGTAACCCCGAATATAAATAAAACATTCCACTAAGGTTTGTTAGCGAAATATTCAAATTTATTCTAAGCGGCAAATGGGACACGCTTGTGAAGGATACTTGTACCCCTTTGCTTAATTTGTTAGGGTCACTGTTGTTTGCTTAACGATTATGACTTCAAACCGTGATTATAATAATTTGGACAATATGTTCCTTGGTAGATGTCTGAAGGGTTGATGGGATGGTTGTAGCTAACAGAAAGTTTTGATCGTTGAATTCACGTTCAACCTTTAATACTTTTAGTGCTACGTCGCGCGTCACTTAATCATCATCATCAGTTCATTAAATGTCCTCATCGCGGGTCACGAGTCTTCTCGTATAGGGTGATTAGGCCCTAGTCATCCACGCGGGCCCAGTGCGGATTAGCCGACATGAATCTCTTTGCAGGCGTGCGCAAGTTTCCTCACGGTGTTTTCCTTCGCCGTAAGGGCGTCGGATAAATGTACATATAGTTTTCGTAAACATTGGAACATCGGAAGGTGAAAGTCCACATCAATGAGCCACCGACGCTCTTATGTAAACCAAAATGAGCAATATTATATATGGATATGAATTCTCAAATCCGTGATACTCGTACAACGACCCAGACACGTACTTTCTAGCATTAACCGTAACCTAATTAAAATGAAGGCTACATGGGAAATGTTTATACTATTGTATCTAAGCGGGTGGATTGCGGATTCTCACGGTAATTTTCTTAGGTAATTATTTATTAAAAGTCGCAAAATGACTTATTAATGCATCACAAAATCATTGAATTTGCTTATAAAACATGTTGCAACTTATACGATACGACCCATTTGGTGTCGCGGTTGAGAGGTCGACTGCAATACCAAGGGTTCCGGGTTCGATCCCCGGGCAGTACAAACATTTGTGTGCATGAACATGTCTGTTTGTAATGGTCTGGGTGTTTTCTATGTATAATATGTATGTATTTACAAAAAAAAAATGTATAATATTTATCCGTTGTTTAGTACCCATAATACAGGCTTCACGCTTAACTTGGGGCTAGATGGCGCTGTGTGAATGTCAGTGGATATTTATTATTATTTTATTTATTATACGAATAACTATAGGTAGCGGAACTTTTTTCAAAATAGTAACAAGCTCATTTTTATATATATGTGTGTGTACCTACGAAGATCAATCCTGATTTCAAATGCAATGAAAGTTGTTATCAATATTAATAAATTATTGTATATTTTTGACGGCTTTGTTCAAAGCTTAGTAATTTGGTATCGTGGTACATATCACATTCAGTATCTGAATTACTTGATAAGCCCACGATCCTAACATTTCCTTAATCATTATAACTGCGGGATACGGTAAAGATACCATATAAAGGTATGCTGTAGATTCAAACCACGTTGGGCGCCAACATACCTTTTTTGCGGCGGCGCGGCGTTCGGGGAGGGGGGAGCGTCACCCAGTCTCGCTCCGCCAGCCAGTTGCGCCGCAGCGGTCGCCGCGAGCACACGTCTGCGTTGCGCTCGCGTTCTCGCCACACATGAGCCCGAACTAATCGTGAGTGGTCCGGATTACATAATTTCAGGCATGACTCACAAATACAATACGAAACATGGTTATACAGGGTGATAATGTAAAATGAGACTAGATTTCGATCTAACGAAACTGGTTGGTACATACAATTTAGACGCATTCGATGGTCCACTTCATCTTAGAAATTTGATGCTGTCATGAGAACATTTCTTTATAATTTACACAAAACCTTCAATTTAGTCGGCTAGTATCCGAACGCATGTGAAACGATCATAAGACATTTAGTTCATTTATCCATACTTCAAAATTACCTTAAGAATATTATAGCACTCCTTTATATTTGTATATTTAAAATATAATACATTTACACTAACAGTTCTTTGCCGAACACATTCCCGTATTGTAGGTTAACTGCTAATTAGGTACGTTTGCAAACTCACGCCGAAGCCTGAATCAGCACGAACGTTGATTCATTTCTATCATGACAGATTGCATGACATTCGTAACGCTTGTATAGATTTAAATTATTATATAATTTAGTTATATTTATATATCTTTACTATTAAATGTGCGCTATGTTACAGTAGTGACGCAATATGAAGGTACTAAACTCCAAATAGCTTTATATAAAAAATCTAAGAATGCCAAACAATATAAACTACCTATGAACAAACCATACAATTTTTACACATACATCCTGTTTCCATCATTTATTTATTGATAAATTACCCTGTATCTAAGCCTGTATTAAATAAATATAACAATGGAACGTAGTATTTCACCAAGTCTTAATTTTAATGCGGATCTCTCGGCCCTAGCTTTAAAATTGTCGGTCAAATGAAGTCGCCGATTTCACGAGAGACTGGCGTTCTATTATAGGCACAGGACTATCTTGCTGGATATAATGAAACGGCTTTGATCCAGGCTGAACAAAGGAAAAACCCTGTAAAAATGTAAAGAAGCGTTTCCTTATTTAGACCGATTCGATCAATCTTGATATTTTTTCTTTCATTGCGCAATTGAAGATGAGGAATTATTGGATAAAATAATGTACTAGTCGTTACCTGATACATCCTTCTTAAAACGAAGTCTGATGCCTACTGGAAAAATAGCTTAATTTTGATGAAATTTCATATAAAACCGGTCAAATAGTTTTTGGGTTTATTAATTACAAACAGTCATAAATACAATTCTATCTTCTTTTTCATATTATTATCTGATGTTTCAGCCTCTCAGAAAATTGTTACGTATTTGTTGTAAATCTTTACTAATACCAGCTAATATTTTACTTCTCTGAAGTCAGCCTATGGACAAATAGGTACTTAATGGATATCGTGCCATTTTTACTAGCAAATAATATAATATAGTATAAGATAATATATTATAAATTTAATTAAACTGGAAACAAGAAGCTCCTGTTATGTATATGTGACGAGATAAATATATATTGTGCTTATTTCCTTTTTGATATATAAATCATAGTTAATATTCCTAATCACGAGTTAATACCGCATTTGGTAGTAACCTTCCTTTAACTGCGTCAGAGGTCATGGATTCTATTCCATTGATCAACATTTATGTTTGGGTAATGTCTAGTCAATAGGCTGTACACACTACTAAGGTACATACCGATACATATATTTATTTAGATTCAAACATTTTATCTCACTATCACGCCCTCGGCGCTCTCGGCAAAATTTAACGATTCCAAACTCATGTTCACATCCTCTAGTTTTGAGAAAAACAATGTATCTTTCATCACCAATTGATCCAGGGCGGCGAAGATGTTGTATTGGTAATGTTACCAAGCTCATTGCGTAAGCGTAATTTGGGCTTTCATACATATTCACGAAAAAATACGTTTTCCGTGTATCATGTATCCTTTTTTCCCACTGACGCAGTGGAAAAATAGGATGAGCATGTCAGGAAGTATACACCAAAAACCATCTTCTTTTACATTTGACATCCTTATAATAAAGGGGTTGCATTATTACCAGTCTCATATCGACTGTTGTGGACAAATGAAATCAGCGGTGAAGTTGAAGCATGACGAAGTGAACAGATGGATATCCGCGATGAAGGCCTACAGGTGCAATAAGGTCATGGATAGACGTGGCTACCCACCCGCCTATTAACTTTAGCTATATACCTAGTTTGCAGTCACAGAAATCAAGTATAACGTCGTTCGGCTGAGCGTTTTTAATTTCCGTTTCAAGCTATTTGACGCGTAGATATTGGTATGATTTATATGCATATTTATTTATTCACTTCTAATGTATTTAAATTGAAATGAATTGTGCCTTTTGTCGTCGGTGGCTTTATGCTGTGGAGTTTTGCCTTCTGATCGGGAGGGCGCAGGTTCAAATTCGAGTTTATAATGTACTAAAAATAAATGTAATGGCACTCCAATATATAGCAAACATTTCATCATCATCATCAGCTCATTATTATAAATTATACATCCCCACCGAGGGGCTCGAGCCTACCCGTAAAGGGTGTATAGGCCAATGAAACCGCGGTTAGCTGCTAATTTTTTTTTCTCATCCCCCTGAAGTTTTGGTCAGGGACCTTTTTGTTCTTTTTGTTTATTTACTTTATTTCTTTTCGTTCTTTTTTATATATATTTTTATTTACTTTTTCTTTTCTATATTGCATTTTTTACCTTATTTCTAATACAATGTATTTGTTTTACTTTTTCTTACATATATGTATTCTTACTATTACAATTGTTTTACTTTTCCATGTTATTTATTTTTATTTTACTCATATCTTCTTACTATTACAAACTTTTCTAGGCTTATTTACTATTCCTAAGTACATTTTTTGTTTATGCTATACTCTACTTTACTCTCCTTTCTTCACATGTACGTTATTACTTAATTCAAATTACTGACTTATTTCTAATGCTATAGACAGATATAGTTTCCCTTTCACATAGGCTTTCACTTCTATAATTCTTAATACTAGTTTGTGTTACTAGATCTTACTATATTGCTATCATATTATTATTACTATTTCTCTCTCTCTCTCTCTTCAACCTATCGCAGTCCACTGCTGGACATAGGTCTCCCCCATTTTGCGCCAGATAAAAAAAGGTATTTAGTAGTATTACTATTTACTTATATCTAATTGTAATAATCTTATTTCTAAATTTTTAACCTCCGACGCAAAAAGAGGGGTGTTATAAGTTTGACGTGTCTGTCTGTCTGTATGTGTGTCTGTCTGTCTGTGGCATCATAACTCCCGAACGCGTGCAGTGATTTCAATTTAGTTTTTTTTGTATTAAAGGGGACCTATGTGCGAGTGTTCTTAGACATGTTTGATGAAAATCGGTTGAGCCGTTTGAAAGTTGTGAGTTGTGAAATGAAAGAAATAATTAGGAGCTGTCCCCCAACGCGACGTTTTTTTAGAATTATTAATAGATTCTTAGATACTTTAACATTAAGTTTCTTTTATTATTTTTTACTTTTTAAAGGGAAATTACTTAAGTTCTTGTGTCGGGGGTTTTTTAAATTTTTAATTTATTTTTTTACTTATTTTTAATTTAATACTAACACTAATATATCATCAAATATACGTGTAGTAATTGATTTTTATTACCTATCTTTATTTCTTTTTATTGCTATCTCTGCTATCTTATTACAATACTCTAAAAATATTTCTCGCTTTTTATTATCCGCCATTATTTTGCTTATCGTGTCTATTTTGATATTCGTATTTATCTTTGTCTCTACTTTGTATTTTTCGAGGGCGTTTTGGGGGCAATCTAGGAGGATGTGGGGCACGGTCTCTTCGGTTTCGGGGTCACATACGCATGATGGGCTCTTCTTGCACTTAAACCTGTACAGGTATGCGGAGAACCCTCCATGTCCCATTAGGATTTGGGTTGTGTGTGTGGGCTGTTAGATTATTACGAAAGGCTCACTGATTTTCATCATTGGTTGTTATACTATAATACTCCGTAGTAAATTACATGTTGACGCGTGGTTACTGGGTAAAGCCTCGCTCGTTATTCGGTAGGATTCATTCACATAACGGTGTGGTTGCCTTTTACCCCATTATATTATGTTTGCCCGTTTCGTAAGTGTCACACTCTAAGCCCGTGTCACACTCTTTTTCCGAAACTATAAGAGCTGTTGAATTTTTGTAAGATATGTACTCGTTTAGTGTGTATTCTGTGTAAGTAGGTATGTATTCTGTGAACCGCAATCATGTTTTGAACATTGATCTGAAATTCAATTTGTTTTTCATCTAACTCACGTGTTAAAAACGAATATATATTTTTTATAAATTTATTTCCACTATACAGATACACTTCCAAAGTGGTAAGGTGGGTGCACCCTCTTCTAAAATATGGGAGCGATAAAATAAAAAAGATATATAATGTAAATTGTATGAAAACTAACAACAACATAGGGTACTTTTATTTTAGACAATAATTTTTGTTTTTGGAAAAATAAGGCAACACATTGCCATTACCGCGCAGGGTTTTTTATTTTTTTTTCGAACTGACTACTGCTGTTGGCCGCAGATGGCCTTTACAGCTTCACCGGGCAAGTGGCGAGCGCAGATGGCTCTCAGCCTTAGTATTTACACAACGAGCCTAAGGGTGTCCCCGAACGGGACTCGAACCTCGGCTTAGGGCGTTGCGGGGAGGGCTTGGTAGCCTAACATATGTTTGGGGACCGCGCAGGGGCTGCACGTCGCGTGACTTTACGAAGCGATTTCATGTTTTACTGCGGGAGAATATCTTATACGAGGGTAGTACCGCAGGGATCACCTAGTAATCTATAAAAATCCTCTGTACCTATATTTAGAATAATCGTCGACATTTTGTCCTGCCAGTGTTTACATCTCAATGATGAATTTACTATCTTCGTGATCCCTACTTAGAGATGCGTCGCAATTCCTTGCACAAATCTAATACACGTGGAAAATTTGGAAAACTTGAAGATACGAATTAAATATTACTTTTAGGCGGTTGCTCAAAAGGTCAGACGACAAAATCTTTGTTTGTTATAATTAGAAAGGGTTAAAGTTTTAATAACGGCTCAGACATTATAATGGTAAATCGCTTAGTATATTTTAGTGACGGCGCGCTGTTATGAAACTTATTCTTCTTAATTTACTTCAAAGTAATATTCTAAATTGAATTTTAATATCGCCTCTTGCAAGTAAACATAAATGCTGTTTGGTACAAATAACATACTTGCATTTTTTACATTCAAGCTATTGAAATGGGCTCTTACCCTGTGAGTTTTTACCATTTTATACAAAGTTAAAATTACTATTACTATTACAGTATTTACTAGGTGGTAGACTCGGTACTGAGTCGTCTAGGTAGGTACCACCCACAGACATCCGAATATACAATTAGACTGGACAAGCCGCCAAGTTTATAGGCAGTCCCAGTGTCGCAATTTCTTTTCGGTTCTTACCTGTGAAAATATTCGTGCGTCTTGACTCGTCTCACAAAGCGTAAACTGGCAGCCAGTGTATGCTCGTTGAGCTTACATTTGTCGTTCTTAAAAACGCGGCTTGCCCCATCTCCTGTATTGGGAAATCTGTGGTACCACCGCAGTGTCAGATATCGTCCCGTGAAATATAAATGTTTTACACTTCTGCGTTTCGGGATGAGGGCACTGTAGTACTTGCTACACCCGGTAATTTTGCTAAATTACCGGGTATATGAGACCTAACCTAATCTGTTGTCTCCTCGGTTGTCTCGGGTGACGGGCGCAGTGCCGCATTGATGGAGTATAATAAATGTCTATCAGTTGTTGGTCTCCATCAATGCCGCTTTGTCATGTTCAGGCGTCTCACTTTTTAGCATAAAAAAGTAATATTATATTAAATTCATAGTGTTTTACCCCACACAATTAGACTTCGTACATTATGTAAGCATATTCATGAAGCATAATTAAGGCATTCAAAAAGGGTGCCGGCTCTGTGGTCACATTCCGTTTGTAACAATAAACATGACATCATAATCCCGCAAAATCCGCAAATGGACGGTAGGTCGCCAACCTTAACACCTCAAAGCTTGTAAATAGCTGAGATTTTAAAATTTTTTAACAAAGAAGAGCTTTGATATCGTAAAACATAGTATCCATTTGGACCTGTTTCTACAGGTGTCATTGAGTTTTTATGCTTGATATTTTCCTTATTTAGTTTAATATTTCTTTGAATTATTTCTACTAGAAAGCATCATCATCAGCCTATAACGGCCTACTGCAGGGCACAGGTCTTCCCGCACAGTAGGTTTTGCTATGAGATTGAACCGAAACTCGCCACGCGGGCTCAATGCAAATTTGTTAACGAGAGTAACAACAATGGAATTCGAAACCGTGACTATCGATTTAGCGTACTACATATAATAAAGTATTTCGAGACAGCGTGTTCGCGAGTCCGTCATTCGATTGAGTGATTTTCGATACTATGGCTTTTTGCAAGGGCGAACCTCTTGATATTTTTTTCGCAACAGTGTGCGTCGCGACAACGGTATTCGAAACATATCAGACCCGTTTCACTAGAAAGCTATGATTGATTGATTCAATTAAAATTTCAGTATCAGAGAGCCATGCCATGTCACGAATGGGCGGTTGAGCCGCGGATTGATACCATGGGCTCACAGAAACAACGACGTTAACCCTTTAACTGACGCTGACGGTTATATCCAACAGAAAATAGTTTTCTATTGTGTGTGGAATAAGGTTGAACAACGTTTTGGGCTATGTTTCGTTGAGTAGGCGAGTTTACTGGAGATCCAATTTTTTTTATCATTCCTATTAAAAAATTGAGTGCGTTTGACTGCTATCTCACCTGATTGGTTTCAGTGCAAACCAGGGTTGCCACCTCCGAAACGAAATTCCTCGTTCATAAGCAGCTGAAAATATAGTACTTTGACTTTCGAACCTTGTACATCTAAAAAACGCTTTTAGCATTAAAACCTTAATAAATAAAATATTTGCTGGTTCATACTAAAAAAAGACATCTCTTTGCGTAAAAACGTCTTTACTTAACTTACTTAAGTAAAATCAAATGTGTCATAAAATTAAATCAAAAAGTAGTAGTTTATTAGAATCTTTTGTCATTTTGTCATTGTTAACCGGTGGAAGACTTTACAAAATATTTTGTTAATCGGGGTTTCCGGGTGACATAGCTACTCCAGCCTGCACTTCTGCAGACAATGATCGCCTAAATACGACCAATGGATTTTTTGTGTAAAAGTTCAAGTCCTGATAGATGTCACTAGTTTTTATATAGTATGGTCATGTTACAAAATCTCGTACAAAATTGTACAAGGTTGATTGTGTCCTCGTACCTCGTACGGAAGACCACAAATCCTGTATTTGTACGAAGAACCTCGTACGTTTGGCAACCCTGACCGCATCGCATTGTTGCGGTAAGAGCTAACTGCGGGTAGCTCACAACTTGCTCTTAAATTATGTCCGTTCCGGGACTCGGTTCTACCACCTTGTTACCCGAATTCGTGTGAAGTTTAGTGCTTTTGAATTAAGATTACTAGCTAGACTGCAAGTTGTATTTTTTTATGTTATAGCGGGCAAACGAGCAGGCGGCTCATCTGATGGTAAATGACGCCGTCGCCCATGTACATTGCAATTCCAGAGGGCAAAGAAATGCGTTGCCGGCCTTTTAAGTGAGATACGCTCTTGTATATTTTAATTGAAGGACGCTAGGTCGTATCGCTCAGGGAATAAGTCAGATGGTAGTGATTCCACAGTTTTTGTCCGAGGCAAGAAAATAACGACAAAAACGTACTGTCGAGGACTTCCATTCATCTAGGTGGTGAGGATAAAATTTAGAGTTTTGCCTCGAAGTATGGTGGTGGAATGTTGCAGCTGGAATGAGTCCGAACAATTCTCCGAACACTCCCTGTAATACACGCGATAGAAGATGCAAAGTGATGTCACATCTCTACGCAAACCTAAAGGATCCAGCCGATCGGAAATATCCGGATCGTTGACGATTCGAGCAGCTCGTCTTTGAATACGGTCAAATGGAAGAAGCTGGTACTGAGGCGCTCCTGCCCAAGGTGGGAGCAATATTCCATGTGGGGTCGCACCTGCGCCTTATAAAGTTGCAAGCGGTGGCCCGACATGAAATATCGTTTCGACCTATTGAGCACACCAAGCTTCTTAGAGGCTAATTTGCCTTATCGTCCAAGTGACCGCAAAATTGCACAATGCTCGATATATCAACTCCGAGGATTCCGATACTATCTCCGGGTGGCAGGGGAATATTGTCAAATTTAGGCGATACGACAAAGGGCGTTTGTTTAGCGGTAAACGCGCAAATTTATGTCTTCGAGGGGTTAAATCGTACTAAATTTTATCGGCCCCACTCAGAGACTTGGTTCAATACAGTCTCGACTTTTGACGCAAGAATTTTACGGCTCTCAACGACGTCTTCCTGAGAAATTTTAGCACGACCGGTATATAACGCATCACCCGTACTATCATCTGCATAGCAATGAATATCGCTAATCTGCAACATATCATTGATATGCAGAAGAAATAGCGTAGGCGATAGCAACAGCCTTGCGGGACACCAGCATCCACAGGTTTAGAGACTGAGCATGCACCGTCAACAACGATCTTAATGCACCGGTCTGTTAGGAACCTAGTGACCCATTTGCACAGATTCTCAGGAATTCCATAGGAAGGAAGCTTAGAAATGAGTGCTTTATGCCAAACCCTATCGAAGGCTTTCGCTACGTCCAAACTTACTGCGAACGCTTCACCTCTGCTCTCCAAAGCCATGGCCCATCTATGCGTTAAGTAGACCAAAAGATCACCAGCTGAGCGACCCCTATGGAACCCATACTGTCGGTCACTTAAAAGCTGTCGATCTTCAAGGTAACGTAGAAGTTGGTTAAAGGTTTATTATGTTTGAAGGTTTTATGGATGATCTATATTTCTCGTTGAAGGTCTCTAAAATAATGATATAAGGATCTAAAGTTCTTATGCTAGCTAAGTTAAACTGTGTACCTTTCATGTCCTCTTAGTAATTTTGAGGTTTTGTCTGTATCTTTTGTTCATGTGTTTGGCACTGAATTAATGATTTATTATTAATACATAATTTACAAATGACAATGCTTCAAACAAATTAGAATTTACACATTTTACCAGCGACCTGTGATAAAAATATTAACAAACATGATACCCTAAAAATGAAATTTTTGCAATATCTTGCAATCTTGCATCATTTTCAAAAATGCACTTAACATTCATGTATATATATAGGATTACTGTGGTATAGTTATAGCAGATATACTCTAATAGTGTCAGTATCAAAAAATAGTATCCTCCCCGAACAAATAGATAAAATAGTAGTCTCACGTGGCACGTACTACCCATGCTTCAAGCGTTTGTACTGAGTAAATATAGATAGGGATAAGCAAAGGATCTGCATGATTATTAAGGTCTAGTGACAACAAGGATAAAGTTATTACAGACAATACAAACAATAAGTTTATTGTACAAACAATAGACTAAAGTCTTAGTTTGCCTACAGAACCACGATGTTAACCTATTTATCAAGACACAATGTTGCTAGAAACGTCGACAGAAAAGGTTATTTATCAAACGATCTGTCGATTAAATTTCTATTGATATAAATCTGATTATTTATTCAGTTATGACTTCTGACATCCTTGACAGTTTATTTGTAGGGGCTAGATATTTAAAAAGTTTGAAAATAACTGCGTTTGAAGGTTTTTCAGTGATTAATGATACTAAGTATGTTTTATTATTATTATTTTTTTACCGTTAGGGTTCAAGATAAAATAATTAGTTCATATAGGGGTTGACCTTTGTCCAGCTGCGAACTTTGAAACATTAATTGTCTCTCTCTCAACCTATTGCAGTCCACAATTGGGTATAGGTCTTCATCATTTTGCGATATCCTAGTTCTCTGCTTTCTCATCCAGCCTCCCTCGACGACGTCGTTACACAGAGACTATATGACTGTATTAGGGGCTTTTTCTTGGGCCAACACGCTCGGGGTCACACGCACCAAATATTATATTCCGTGTGCTGCGAGCTGATATCAGATACAGCGTGTTCAGTATAGATAAAAAAGGCCGTTATTCTTTTCTTTCGATTTTCCCAAAATTAGGAAAATAAAAAAGTGGGCATTTTTATTTGCCTTGTCTTGAAGCAGGACAACATACTAAAATAGCTACTTTTGCGCCTTTGGTGTATCAGCACGCGCTTGCTCATCACCCCGTGCGAGCAAGCGCGTGCTGATACACCGCGTGCTACGCGTCACAGGAAAAGTTTGTAAGAAACTATGGAATACGTGTGACACGCATGCGGGCACCGCCCGCATTCCATTTCATTTCCTCATCCAGCATTTCTCGACGACGGCTTAACGTGCCTTCCAAAGCATAGCATTAGGAATTATCTCACAGTGCCGTTTCCCCGCAGGATTCCAACTTACGACCTCCGAGTCACACAACCGAACCTTGTGCCCACGGAGGCAGTTAACTCATAATATCAAAGATACTTAATACAAATCGACAGTAAAGAAAATTCTATGTATAAATAAATATCCATTGACATTCACACAGCGCCATCAGTTAAGCGTGAAGCCCGTATTAACCAACGGTTACTAAACAACGATTAACATACTTATATATTTTTTTAACACCAAATGGGTCGTAAAATGTATGTTGTTTGTGTATGTTTGTGTATGCGTGTATATGTAGTGTCCTTTTTGTGTGTGTGCGTATGTGTGTGCACCTAAATGCTGTGTTATATGTGGCGATAACATAGATATAAATTACTTATATGGAACTTTCGTCAGTTTGGCAAGGAAAAACATCGCTTAGTTTTTTAGGGCTCGTTCATGGCCTGGGGAAATAACGGCCGTCGTTAGTTACGAACACGAGCCGGGAATACTTTTTACTTCTTCTAGTCAAATAAAACACCCACAACCATAGTAGTTGTGGACTCGGCGTTCTAACAAAGTTCAACTTCCAAGAGTTTCGTTCAATTCAGCGGAATGTAAACAATAAATAAACTGTTCTAGACACGTTTAAGAATGACTTTGAATTTTGTCAGAATAATGTGTATGTTTAAAGTACCTAACTAGGTAATTAGGAATCTCAGGATGATAGTGGTTATCATCCACGAATCCGGATTGAACCCGCGTGAGTTACGGACCAATCTCCCCATAGCTATGTTCTGCATGTGCCCTGCAAAGGGCCGTTAAAGGCTGATGATGATTTGAGTAAGTACTTCTCAGTGGCAATTGCGGGCAATGATATCAATACTGCATAGACGACATACTTACTATAAATTTCAAGTACGTAGCTCCTCCTCCTCCTACTTGGAAAGTAGAGCAGTAGCGTGTTTGAGTCAAGGTTGTGTATTAATAAAATGCACCAAATTGCATCTTCTACAAAATAATATGCAGTACACCTACATTAGGTTACCTATGAACATTTTTCTTCCACCCAAAGGTTGCCTGGCATTATTGGCTACCTCAGCAATAAGGCCGCCTCCTTTGTACTTATGAATGAAAAATGAATGAAATGAAATGTTTTTATTTTATTTTTCTTATCTTATACCTCATATTTTAATATGAGTTAGCTATACAATGGTCCAAAAACCTGTTGGACAAAATACTCTCTAATTTTTTGATTTTGTAACATTATCAAATTATTGATGTGCTTTAACGGGCATATTTTCTTATATTATGAACTAGTTGTGCCCCGCGGTATAACTATTTTAGCATACTTATATATTCTCCTGCAGTAATACCTAGCCTATGGATCAGCTAACTACTAAAATCGCTTCTTATGGAGCGAAACCCGCGAGACATGAGCTGCGCGCCGCGCGGTACAATATTACTTTATTTTAATAATATAAAAAGTTTTTACACAAACAGAAGTAGCCTAAGCTTTTCCTTATGTCATCACCTTCCTGCCAATAAAAGTCCCGTCAATCATTCCACCTGTTTCGGAGATTACCAGGATCAAACGGAGAGACAGACAAAAATAAAAACAATGAAATTTTGGTGTGTGCTCCGTATATATCACATGTATGTAATATAAACTGGTTATTGCAATATAACAATCAGACACTCCAATTTGATCTTGCCTGATATGTACAATTAGTAGAAGTAAGGTTCGATAGACTTTGGCCGTGTAGATAAATAAATAAATAAAAAATATATTAAATTTTATGATTCAGAAGCTTGGCTAATGAGGGTTTTTGCAATGTAAAACCTCACTAGATGGCGCTACGTTGGTGAAAGGTCTAGGATAATTTCGATTGGTCACTGATGTTTGTAGTGACAATTAAATATCCAAATGTCACGCGAATAACCAATGGGAAGAGAGCAACTTGCTATTATACTTGACAGATTATTAAATTACAAATACCATCATTAGATCTGATATCTTCTAGATCTTTTTCGCAGGGCAATCCTTATATGGTCGTCTTGGCAACGTTTCACAGGAAATGTTTTGGGTGATTTATTTTTTATAGATTACAAGTAGGTATCTACGTCTATCGTTTATAACATTAATATAGATACAACATAATAAGCACGCTACGACTATTGTCTCCGCGACTGAACGGATCTTGGGCTTTTATCTCGTCGGTTACAAAGGCTTCTACGATCTACCTACATTGTTTGCAATGCGGACAGCGTTTAGATGGTGCGTCTTCTTCACAATGACGTATTATGCATGCACAATTTCACGACAAAATATACAAAACGCGTTCAGTTGACAATCATAAAAGGCAAGCATAATAATAAATGAGCAGTAATTATTGTGTAGTCGTAATGTTTTAATATTCTGTATTATCTGATGATAAGATTAGTACTAAGATTATTGTAATAGTTATAATCTTTGACGCATGTGGTACACGGTAAAGTTTGTAAAACTTATACTGTATTTCAGAATCATATTACCTATATGTTAAAATGAAATGTTTATAATAAATACATATCCACTTGGTATCCATACAGCGTCATATAGCTTCAAAGTAAGCATCTACCCTGTTTTTTTATTATTATCTTTTATCATACTTTTGTTTTTTTTTGAGATATATATATGACTAAATGTTAAAATTATGTAGCCCTCATGACCTATTTCTCGTTTAACACCTAAAGAGAAAAAGGGAGTGGGTGTAAATCAGCGCTGTCTGAGATTCCTGGCGCAGATGAGCATACGCTGAGCTGCTTCCTGTTGTTGATCTTGTTACTGCATTATTTGTACAAAATGTGATATGTTATTTTTGTGGACAACAATAAACACAATTTATTATTATTATTTTTTATTATTATTAATATCGGCACTAAGCAACTGATATACCGAATCAGCAATGGGCCCGCGTTGTCTGGATCTCCCGATAGCCATGCATTGTAGGGCGGCTTGTGCAGAGGGATGATAAAATATGGTAGACTCAAATTAAATATCAATGCAAGTATGTTGAGTATATATCTGAGAAATTGTTCTGTCTGGTTTCAAAAGAGGAAAAAGTAACTTTATTTTTTATTTAATTACCAGTGTAGGTATATGTTAACAGAAATATATGTAGATAATCCCTGTAAATGGATTACATACACTAAATATTTAAAATCGCTTTGCATTGTTGGAAATAAATTAAGTATATTAGACACATTTCCTAGAAAACCTCTGCATACCCCTCTCTCTATACCTATAACCTCGAAATTGTATCTATACATTTCATAGGAGTTGTGTTCACGAATTAGATACATTTTATTTATTTACGTAACATATAGCTTTTTATTTGACCCTTTTTCGGATCTCATGTCGGATCAGGAGCTGTCCCTCGATCCCTTGTACATAATAAAGACGGACTTGTATTGCCATTCTTCTCGGTTCAAGGTCTTTTCCTTTAAAACTATTATTACGTCGGCAGACACGTGGAAGTTATCCTTTACGCATACTGCTCATTAATGGTTTAATTGTTCATGTAATCTTTATAAATTACTTGAGATTAAGTACCAAAAATAGCTTTCTTTGATTCTTAGATAGCGAACAAATCAGCTGAAATGTTTTTAGGTAAGAACATATCGTTGCGGAAACTATTTTTATAGTTAAGTGTAAGGAAACAAAACACCAAAAGGCGTTGTATGGCGTCTAAAATCTTCTCTGAAATACAAGACGGTAAAAAATTTCAAAATTTGCACAATGAAAATGAAAAAAAATTTTAATTCGAGCTCAGTGGTCAGTCGCACTCATAACGGTGAAACTTTGTGCGAGTTTGTTTGTTACATCATAACTTCAAAAGACTTAATAAAATCTTGAAATGGTGTTAGTTGACACAAATAAGTTAAATTTACTGAAAATATACAGCAGGTATCACCGCTGGGCATAGTTTACAATGAATGAACGCTTGTTTCTTAACAGGAAAACTTTCATACAGCAAACACATACTGCGTCACACGATTCAAGCGCTAAAAGCGGGAACATATTTTGGTTTCTCACTATACTCGTATGGCAATGGCCTTTTGATTTTCGATTTTATTGTGTCGCTTTCCCGGTTCTCTAAGGAAATTGCGTAGCAATTCGTAAGGCAGCGTTCAAAAGCCTGATTTCTTATATTCACAGTTAACTGTTTGAAGGTACATTTTTTCCAATATGGCTTGATTTCAATAAAACATTCATCATAAAATTTTAGGCCTGTTTGAAATAAAATTTATCACTGTTGTCCAGACAAGTGGCTCTATTATTTATGAACGAGGCCTTTAATATATGATTCATTTTCTATTCAGAAAACCAATTTCTAATCCGGAAAATGACGAAGGACTTCGGTTGAGACAAAGCGCTTGTGTTCAAATCATAAAACTTCGCAAATTCTGACTATAATGGTGGTTTATTATAATAAAAGCGTATTGTGTGCTGAGTTATCTTCAGATTGTGCAAAAATCAGGCTAACATTGGTGTCAAAGTTTATAAACTTTGATTGACTGCTTTATTAGGCACCGTTCCGTGACAGTAATTTTATGCTTTAGTTTTTAACCGACTTCAAGAAAGGAGGCTCTCAGTTTGACTTGTTAAGGTGTATGTATGTATGTTTGTCCGCGATTATCTCGCGTTTGGCTGAAGCAATTAGCTAAACGCGCAATTTAGCTGATGTTTACTTAAATTGAGTTAGAAAAGGAAGGCGCTATTTATCTTATAGAGCGCTATCTCTTTCTAACTCTATTCAAATAAAGATCAACGCTTGAGCGTCGTTCTAGAATACGGAGCATAGATCAATGCTGTAAAAAAGTATAGATTCGTGATATGCTCACAAAACAATCGAAAAAAGTGTTCCGAATGCAGTGACAGCACACATACACATTTATTTCGAATGAGCGTATATTTACTTAAACAAATGGCGTATCTACCTTTATATAACATAATATCATTGCCTAGAGATGCAAAATTTACTCATATTAAAAATACTATGTTCGATATTGTAGGTAATAAGGTATTGTAGTAAGTAGTAAGGTATTTGAACAAATAATTAATAACTTGTACTACTCTCGTAATAGCAATAAGTATGTTTGTTGTTCCTGGTTAAAAACAAACCATTTATTAATACTGTAATTTTGGATTATTAACTTTCATTTGTTGAGAGTCAGCGATTAACAAATAAGAGCAGTCGAATCAAATGAAACAGGTTTCATTATTTTTTTAAATATATACTGACATTAACATTACATAACACAATAAATAATAATACATGTCACAAAGAGAGAAACGGGTTCAAACGCCAATTAAGTATTATGGTTTTGACGGAGTCGAAAATTTAATTGGATTATTCTGGAGTTTCTTGACAGCTGTCGCACGTGGAATCCGTTAAGATGATTGAATATTATTATAGCTGTAAAATTTACTTAAGAATGATCAAATTAAAACATGTCAAAATTTATTTCATTCCTATTTAATTGCTACTAATTGTTAGACGGAAAAGAAACGACCAACGCTACCCATCCCTAATCAATTGAAGACTGATGTCACGTCACTAATATCTCTCTCTTGACATTAGCATTTTACGCAGTCATATTGTAACACTAAGATTAATCTATCAATAAATGTTGTTTAAACTTAAAGAATCATTTAATATAATGGATTGAGGACAAGAAAAATGCTTATATCTAATATTTAAGTCGTAAAATATTATGTCACTAGCCCTGCAGTTTAACCCGCGGCGCATGTATTTTCAAATGGCTGTAGGCTTTTATTTTGAGTTATTAACACTTTAAACGCCAGTTATCAAGACGCAATATAAAATTAATTGTATCTGTCCTTTGATAAACAATAAAATAACTACATGCACAATCTCACTCAAAAAATATCCGCCGCAAAAGGCTATCGCGTCAGTTGGGCAGAATTTTCATTTATAATCACATCGCTCGCTACATGTTATAGTGACAGGAGTGTGCTTGTGCTTTTGATTTTGAGCTCTTTCTATGATGCGTTTAAGGTCAAAATTTAAATGAATAATTTTATGTTCTAAATATGACAATAACCATACGTATGTGTCAAGCTGCTCAGCTCGTTGGTTGTTAGCACATATTTATTTCTGAATCTGTGGTTGTTGATTTAAGTTTCTGACGCCTTTAGTTCAACTTTCGTTTAATTTTATCTTATAACAATCTAAACATTTATAACGCACCGAACATAGATTTTTGTATCTCAATTTCAGTCTTACGTTGTACCCACTATATTACCGCACTAGCCTTCGCGTAAACACACCTTACTGAAACGACAAACATGAAATGAGAAATGATCCTTTCTATGACTGTTATTGCTTTCATTTTTCACTGTCAACCCTACGCAGTTGTGGGGTAATAAGTGCCCCGGGTCGTCCGCCGGGCGACGGTCATATCGACCGGTCTGGTACAGTTGGCTCGATGCCAGCACAGTAGGGTTACCGTTGTAAATCCTACAGTTCCCTGTCTGCTCGTCAGAGTATTCTGAAACTTAGTGATTTATCATTTCAGGTAATTTGATGACATATATTACAGATATTCGCTAAGCGTCTTGGAGCACCGAAAGTTCTTGCATGCAATATGGAAACCAATACAACGGACACCATTGGTATCATATATGTAAGATGAAGGCTGTCTGCTTAGTTGATAACTACCAAAAATTGCATTAACTGCTCTATTTTTATAACGCAATGTAATTCAGTGAAACGACCATAGTCTCTAGTAGAAATTCAATTGTTTAGGGCATATGGCATCCCACACAGCATAGCTATGGAAACTGGGGATTACCGTACTTACGCGGTCCTTCGGATCGTGATTTTGGATTCGATCGGCGGATACGTGGTATTTTTTTGAGCCGTCATCCGATAACCAACCATGGTTACCAATAGAGCTCGTCTTGTAGTGATCTGAGTGATCAGAATTTACACAAAGGTCTTCATACAAATACCTGATCTTTTGAGCAATTTTTTGGCCAAGGTTAATATTTTTTCTTTGACTTTGTCACACTTCTTTGCTCGCCTTCATCTATCCAAGTATCAGTTCGTAAACTTACTTTGGTACAGTTAACGAAGTATCAACTCAGGTATCGGAAACAATAAGTTACAAAGCCCTTGATCAGGCCCATCTTTTCCAGTGGGAACTTTAGACAAATGCCCCGCGTAGCGCGCGTCACGGTAAGGGCCCTCTTAGATCAAATACCTATGATAATAAGAATTAAATAGGCTGTTTTTCGGCAGGCAAGATCCATCCTAGGCCGCATCATCACTTACCATCAGGTGAGATGGCGGTCAAATGTCTGCCTATGTTGATAAAAAAAGATTTCTTGTGCCCATTATTGTAATATGCCCAGGGCCATCAATAGGTTATAAAAACGGCCCTGCCCTTGATAGTACAGGGACAAGAACTATCGTCAATTAAAAACAAAATGAAGAGTCCGACTAACTTTCCCGAGGGATGGATACATTTCGAACTTAATTGCGTTATCTGAACCCTACTAACCTTACACCAAATTCGTGTGTTGGGTGCGGATTACCGGATTAAAATAAGGTTATGTGATTATTTTAACCTTCATAGTAATTTATATGTAGAATACATTAACTGCTGTATACTTAATTTAGGAATTAGACTATTATATTTTTAGGTGAATATATTGAAGAAGTTTGTTTGCATCATGACTATTCATGACAGTGATACTTTTGGGCACTAAGACATTGCGTGATATTAGGCAACTACTCGGAGGAACTATGCGAACTATTTGTAATAGGTAATTAAGAACTTCTTTTTGACTCTAGAGATAAAATTACTATAACCAGAAGCGACGCCACTCTTTTAATATGTATTCTAAATGAAAATACTTTATACGACAAGATGAGATTTACATTTAAATGGGTATCATAACCTTGTAAAACTTTTATTTACACGTTTAAATAACACATACACACACATACAATGATGTTTAAATCCAATACTTTCAGCTGGAACAATAAACTGTGAAAACAAAAAGCATGGAAATCAAGTAGCTAAGTGTGAAATTTAACTCAAGTAGGTACTTGAAGTTCGAGTTAGTTTCGATAAAGTTCGGCAGTGTTCGGAAAAGTTCTAGAAGAGTGCGTAGGAGTGGTTGCACGACGGGGAGCTGTGCAGGGGTGTTCAGCAGGTCCTGAAGGTGTAAGATGGAAGATAATGCTGACGGGCTTTGTAAATACAGGTATGTTTTTGGTTATAATTAAAGAGTTATGGTTTCACTTTGGTTATATTTTTGTTTATAAATATTTACAGAATTGTATTGCGTTAGACGAAAGATTTTGTGAAAACGTAATAATTTATTGTCATGTGTTTTTTATACCTATGGTAGTGTTCAAGCATTGAACATTATTGTTAACAATATGAAATTAATTTGTTATTTAACAACTCATACAACGTATTATTATTAAATGCATTGTATCAAGATGAACTGGCTATTCGACTGTTCCTCAAATGTCATATTTTACAAACAGAACCAAACAAACCAAATAACATAATTAAGTACCTGGAAGGGGATTTAGTGTGATTTAACAACAAAAGACATCATCATCATTCTCCATCCCCGCCCCGCCCCGCCCGCATCGGCTTGCTTAAATTCTTACATAGAAGCTTATTTATATAAAATACATCTTAATTTCCTTACAAAACGATGATCAGTGAAGGATTCTGGAAAAAGGTAACGTGCCAAAATGGTCTATGTTCTATGTTAATGGGGTCGGTTTCCGCACTTAGTCCGTGCAATGGACCATTGTGCGTGAGCCATGGCGGCCTGCTGGTCACTCCAGCCACCTCCCTACAGAAGCAGATTAGTCTTCCCGGTCTTCTCAGGGCGTCCGCAACTGTTACCATTGACCCAATAGTTTACTTACGGATCTGGGCTACGCCTGTGCACCTAAGGAGCACATGCGCCTTCGTTTCCTTCTCCTCCATGCACGCTCTGCATAGAGGACTGTCCGTGATACCTAAAGTGTGAGAATGTTTGTTTAGTGAGCAATGTCCGGTAATGGTATCCGTCACCAGTCTCAGATTATTTCGAAATGTTTCAAAATGTAGTTGCAAATGATTCCGTTATTGAGTTTCCACGGGTGTTTGGCCTAACCTGAATACCGAGCTAAAGGAACATGAGTAATTTAATTGAGTATTCTTTTAGAAAGGAAGAGTTAAATCTTTTATGTCTAGTATATTTTACCTTTACCCTAATTCTTCCTACCTATACTTATTTTATGTAGCGTCGGTGGCTCATTGGTGTGGACTGTTGCCTTTCAACCTGGAGGGTGCAGGTTCAAATCCCACCACGTACCAATGTGTTTTCGATTTTTTGAACTTACTGTACGTTTATCCCACGCTCTTACGTAGAATGAAAACATCGCGAGGAAACCCGAGCATGCCTGGGAAGAGATTCGAAGGTTCTGCGTGAAGTCGGTTAATCCGCACTGGGCCGTGGATGACTAAACCTATACACCCTATACGGGTAGGCTCGTGCCCCTCAGTGGGACGTAAGATGAGCTGATGATGATATTATGTTTATGTCCAATTTTTGTGCTTTTTCCTCCTGCAACGCTTTAACGTCTGAAATTAAAAATGAACCTTGAGAAAGGTCGCAAAACATTTTATAGCTGAAAAATGTTATAGACGTTAAAGGTGTTTTATATTTTTCACTTTATATCAAAGCTCAAAGATTCTTTTTCTAAAAGCGTCTTGCGACTGAGTCCAAGTGCCGTAATTAAGTTTGAAGCGTGAAAAGCGCAATTAAAAAGCGTTTAATGCAGCTTGTGCCGGAAGGGCATCAGTTACAAATGTTACTGTAAAAGTTGTAATTCATAAGTCAAGATCTTTGCCAACGTTTTTTTTAACACGTTGTACGACATCGGGGTCTACTATTGTGTCTGGTATCATGGCAGTCAAAGGGTTAAGTTAATGGGGCGGTCATTTCGCTCATCTGTAGGTAAGTGGTACGGCTGATTTTTTTTACACTAACGAGCATTTTTGTTGTATAAATGATCATATGACTTGTTATTAACATTAATAATACAAAAGCCTACTTATTCAGCTGCAATTACAATTTCAAAGGATGTAATTATTTCAGGCGCCCGTTTCTAATGGACCCTATTTTATTTCACAATCGCGGATATTTCACGATCCGACATTCGCGCCTCCTAGCGATCCCCTTGAACCCGCATTCCATCTTGTCTGGGCTCAAGGCCAGAATTTTTCCTCATCTTTTGCTATAGAAATTTCAAACACTATTGTATTGTAGTACAATAGTGTTTGGAATAAAAATATATTGGCTGAATATGTGACTATGTATATTCTCAGAGCGTCGGTGGCTCAATGGTGTGGACTGTCGCCTTCCTACCGGGAGGGCTGAGGTTCAAATCCTGACACGTACCAATGTGTTTTCGAATTTTCGAAAATATATGTACGTTATCCGATGCTCTTACGGTGAAGGAAAGCATCTTGAGGAAACCTTCATGCCCGCCTGCGAAGAGATTCAAAGGTTGTTTGTGAAGTAGTCCAATCCGCACTGGGCCCGCGTGGACGACTATGGCCTAATCACCCTATACGGGTAGGCTCGTGCCCCTCGGTGGGGACGTTTAATGAGCTGATGATGATATTCTTAGTGATACATAAACGCCAGACACAGTGCCTATATAATATTTAAAGCTATAATAATATTTTAGGAGAGCATTCATTATTAAGCATCGGTGGCTTGTTGTGACATTCGTGTGGACTGTTGCGTTCGGTTCTGGAGGGCGCAGGTTCAAATCACGCCACATACCAATATCATTTCTTATTTTCGGAATAATATGTACGTCACTCACTCTAGGGGGTGAAGAAAACATCGTGAGGAAACCTTCACACTCCTGTGAGGAGATTCAAAGGTTGTGCGTGAAGTCGGCAAATCCGCACTGGGCGCGCGTAAATGACTAAGGCCTTTTCGCTCTTTACGGGTACCCTTTAGCCCTCGGTGGGGACCACAGACATCAGAATATTCATTAGACGGGACAAGCCGCCAAGTTTATAGGCAGTCCCAGTGTCGCAATTTCTTTTCGGTTCTTACCTGTGAAAAGTTATTATATTTCTTGGTAAATTTACTGATTCATTGCGATGATGGCATGTTACAATTGCACCGGATGGCATTTTGGAAAAAAACGGTAATTTCTTCTAATATTCGTGCGTCTTGAATCGTCTCTCAGAGCGTAAACTGGTAGCCAGTGTATGCTCGTTGAGCTTACAGTTGTCGCACTTTAAACGCGGCTTGCCCCATCTCCTGTATTGGGAAATCTGTGTTGGGGACGTATCGTGAGCTGATGATGTTGATTTATTATGCCATTCTTATTTACTGCATTATATCTCTATTTTTTTCAAGGTTGACTGTGAAATTCTGAGACGATTTAGTAATTTAAAAAATTGGCCAAGCGCGAGACGAACTCGCACGTGGAGGGTTCCGCAGCAGCAAGTAACATAAAAAAAATGATTTTATTTACTTCGGCACCTACTTAAGCTATATGAAAAAGTAGTGGTTCACCGTTTATGACGAATAAAAAAAACTACACACCAGAAATCGTTCAAACTAAAATTCGTTGTTAGATTTTATGGTCATGTACATCATATATTTTTTTCGATTGTATCAACCCCATAGTTTAGAAATTAGAGGGGGGGGGGGGGACACTTTTTTCAACTTTGGAAGTATCTCTCGCGCAAACTATTCAATTTATAATAAAATGATATTAGAAACCTCAATACTCTTTTTCAAGATCTATACATTGATACCCCACACGTGGGGGTAAGAAGAAAAAAAAATTTTCAATTTCAGTTCAATGTACGGCCTACCCGATTATAAATGACCCCGCCATAACCACCACCCATGTACATAAAGACTAGTCTAGAAATATCAAATAATAAGATCTTCTGCATTATCAACTTCATCATCATCAGCTCATTATACGTCTCCGCCGAGGGGCACGAGCCTACCCGTATAAGGTGTATGGGCCTTAGTGGTCCACGCGGGCCCATCGGCTTGGTCAACTTCACGCACAACCTTTGAATCTCCTCGCAGGCGTGCGCAGGTTTGCTCACGATGTTTTCCTTCACCGTAAAAACAGCGGATAACGTACATAATATAATTTCTAAAATTCGAAGAGTGGTACGTGGCGGGTCAATCCTGCACCCTCCCGATCGGAAGGCAGCCCACACCATTGAACCGACATTCAACTTACCAACTTATGTGGTGGAAAATTCTCGAAAAACGGGAACAGAAGTGCAGAATAACCCCCAACAATATTGACCGTCGTCATGTTGAGTGATTTATGACCATCGTCACAACAATGATCAACATGAGTAGATTATTACATTACATGACAATAATGATCAACTAATGAAGTACTCCAGACAAGACTAATAAATTGTCCCCTAGAGGATTAATCTAAAGAACCGCCGCAGCGCTTAGGATAAAATCAATACTCACAACCTTGGATGGAGGTCGAGTAAAATATAAATACCTCAGTCCACTCCTTGTTCAGGCTCTCCCGGTGTCTCTTAAAGCTTCGAAATCTCGTAGATATAGCTGAGGGTTTTGGGACCGTCACTGTATTCTATATGGCAAAGATCTTCCACGAGTATTTGGAACTGTATTGATTGCCGAATTTATATGTTTTTTTCATGGTTAGGTTACGGTCCTATGTCTTTGTAGATAGGCAGGCAAAGCCCTCTGGAGGACGGCTTCACTTGCTCTCCAAAGCATGGAATTATTTCTTTATATAAAATCAAGATTCAGCCTGTAATGTCCAAAACAAACAAAAATACAGCTATGATGCATTGCTTGTCCTATTTGTTATGATATGTTCTATGTCATAGTATCTGCAATGAAGATCTCCATAGAAGAACTAAGGTGCCGTCATAGAGTATCTTACCTATATAAATTGGGTGCCGTCTTTATGCCCGAATTAGCAATGCAAAGTTTTTTTATGCCATAAGTTAACGGGACGGTCAGTGCGCTCACCTGGTGATAAGTGATACGCTTGACTGTGACAGCAATGTTGGAGGAAATTAATAACAGTAGTTTGACATTATTTTTCCGTCAACACTGCTCCGCGTCCGTTTCTCGAGAGAACAGATGTTAGGGTCTCTTATACCCGGTAATTTTACTAGCTACATTGAAAGAGGCTGTGGCTTATCATATTCATCACCTTTATTTTACTCAACTCATAAAAACCTTAGTGCATTTTTTATAAACCCTGTTGGGCACTGTGTGGAAAAGTCGAGGCGTACTAGGAGTGCATAATTATGCATGAAGTGCGAAGAATCGAAGGCTGTTTGGGCGGAAGGTTCTTTACTGGCACGCACTAAACTGACTGTTAGGGTTTGGTCTGCGTGGAAGACCTTCGTTTAGCAGTAGACATAAAATAATAATGATGTTGAACCCGGAGCTCTTAGTGTAATAAAAGTCAAGTTCTCAACCATCACATCACATTTGTCGTCATACATAAGATTGAAGCTATCACAAATTTTTTTTAATTAAAAATAACAAAGTAAGAAACAACCGCATTTATTAAAATGCAGGGCACTGTAACGGTCGACAGTTTAGTCGAATAGGGGTTGAATTATTCATTCAGTAGGTATTTCTACGCTTTTGCTGTCTTAACTGGACCTAGTTTTCGCCGCAGTGCAATCTGCATTAAACTAGAATGATGAATACTGCAAATCCACTTTATGATCACCATGTCTGATCTTGAAACTTTATTATGACTGGTTTTTTAAAGTAGGTACTGTAATGGCAAAAAATGCATATAAATAAATAAATAATAAGTAATTTTCATCATTCAGTTTAATTATTCTATTCTTACATGAGTACCAATAAGTGTACTACCCTCCTGAGTGGGTTTAAGTATACATATTATAAAGTGGTGAAGTATCATCATCATTCATCATCAGCTCATTATAAGTCCCCACCGCGGTGTACGAGTCCACCCGTATAGGGAGTATAGGCCTTAATCGCGGGTCCAGTGCGGATTCGTAAGCGTTCTTTGTAAGCGTGTGCAGGATTCCTCACGATGTTTACTTTCACCGTAACAGCGTCCGATAACGTGCATATAATTTCGGAAATTCGAATAGACATTGGTACGTGGCGGGATATGAACTTGCACCCTCCAGATCCGAAGGCAGCAATCCACACCAATGAGCCACCGACACTCTTTTGCTTTCGAAGCGGTCCCAAAATATATTTTTTTGCGATGACCTTTATAAAAGTATAAAATGAAACGACTCAGCAGCCTGTAACAGCTTTGTCGACGTCATTACTTAATCCGATATAACAGAGCGACCTCGACGTTCTGTAATAATTTTGTTATAAGGTAAATTTATTAGGTGATAGACATGGTACTGAGTCGTCTAGGTAGGAACCACCGCAGTGCCAGATATCGTCCCGTGAAACAGGAGTGTTTTACACTTCTGTTTAGGGATGAGGGCACCGTATCTAGTCAAATTACCGGGGTATAAGAGACCTAACATCTGTCGTCTTGGGTGACGGACGCAGGGCAGTAGTGTCAGTGTTGCCACCTTAAACCTTTTTGCTAGATCTAGCACTGTTTAGTATAGGTGAACTCCTTTTCACTGTCTTGAAGATATTATCAAATTATGAAGTTTTCGACATGCTAACAACTACTTTTTTGCTATTTCATTGATCATGATGACGTTTTTTTGACACTCGAAAAGAAACGGCTTCATGACATGATTATTTCAGCATTTTTAGAAAAGAAAATCTTCAATCTAGCCCTATCTACCTTTTCAACTTCTCAAAAAGCCCTTTTTCTAAACTAAGGTGGCAACAACTGACTGGTGTTACCTGCCAGACGGAAAATAATGTCTAGGTACCTATTGTTATTAGTTTCTTTCAACGCCGCATCTGTCATGGTCAGCTGTATCACTAACCACCAGGTGAGCGCACTAACCGTCCCATTCGCTTATGACACAAAAAAGCAAAGGTACCTACACTACTCAACAGCCCCCTTTTTAAACTTTTTTTGAACTGACTACTGCTGTTGGCCGCAGATAGCCTTAACAACTTCACCGGGCAATTGGCGAGCGCATATGGCTCTCAGCCTTAATTCCTGGGAACGATTATGTACAAATACCATTAGGTATACAAATTATGAATTAGTATTATTAAAGTTAATTATTTTCATGATTGCCGTATATCATCATCAGTTCATTATACGTACCAAGGGGCACGGGCCCATTCGTATAAAAAACACAAATATTGGACATAAACATAATATCATCATCAGCTCATCTTACGTCCCCACTGAGGGGCACGAGCCTACCCGTATAGGGTGTATAGGTTTAGTCATCCACGGGGGCCCAGTGCGGATTAGCCGACTTCTCGCACAACCTTTGAATTCTTCGAAGGCGTGCCCAGGTTTCCTAACGATGTTTTCTTCACCGCAAGAGCATCGGATTAACGTACCTACATAATATAATTCTGAAAGTTTGAAAATACATTGGTACGTGGCGGGATTTGAACCTACACCCTCCAGATCCGAAGGCAACAGTCCACACCAATGAGCCACGACGCTCTATTGCCGTATATAGCTAGCTTCATTTCAACCATACTATAAAAAAGTATTCAACTTGTTCGGAAAACACATTTTGGTCCCATCTCACCTGTCGGCTTTTAATGCGAGATCACTCATTCATTGTCAAAGACAAAAAAGGACAAAGAGAGCGCCTTTCATAGCGCTCACTAAGAAGTTTAAGAACAAAAACCTCTAATATATATTATTATAAATTGAATATTTTGCGCAGGAGACACTTCCAAAGTGGAAAATAGTGTGTCCCACCCCTCGTATTTCTAGAATATGGGATTAATATTAAATAAAATAATACATTTATACCACGAAAAGACAGTTTTTTTATACGTCATAAACAGTGAACCACTATTTTCTCATAATAAAGCTGAGTAAGTGCCGAAGAAAATAAAAAATATTATTTTATGTTTTTTCTCGCGTTTCTACAATAAGATACTTGGGTATTGTCGTTGATGACAATCTTCAGTGGAAGCAACATATCAGAGTAGTGTCGGCTAAAGCTAGAAAACTCATATTTGCTTTTAAGAGTCTTCGTACTGCTGCAGACAGCGTCCTGCTCATCAAGGTGTATAAATGTTTATTCAATGCATACTTACATATTGTATATGTGTATGGGGTTGTGCTGCAAAAAGTCACTTGATACAACTTGAAAGAGCTCAAAGAGTTGTCTAAAGGTTGCATTAGGCCTCCCATTCCGAACACCAACAGAGGAATATATGCGCACGCAATGGTTCTCCCTGTACGGAAACTATATATTCTGCTCACGTTGTGTAGGTTTCACTGCAAAATAGTTCCATATATACCAATTATACATAAAAGAGTCCATAAGGCAAAGTCCCACTAGTACGTTCAACATTCGCCAAACGCATTTCTTATCTGTGGCACCGTATATGTATAACAATATACTAAAATCTGACAAATCTATCGTAAAACTAAGGAAAAATAAATTCAAAATGTATATAGGGAAATGTTACAGCAGTTCAGTTATGACGCATTGGAGCAGTTATTGTTTAAAATCACGGGGTCAACTTAATTAAAAAAAATATATATATACACCCACGCACACGCAAACACACTCGCTTGCACCCTGGCACGCACCCACGCAAACACAATATGCACCCCCCCCTCCACTCCCATATACACACATACACAGACGCACATACATACGCGCGCCACACACACACACACACATACATACGCGCACTCACACATTTTAACTTAATATTATCCAATTTGTATTTTTTATTGTGTATTTTAAATATTGTTGTGTATTTATGTTATATTATATATTTTGGTATTTATGTTATATTATTAACATTTTCTGTATATGTACTATATATATATATTAACTGTGTATGTACATAAGCACGTTATTTAGTGTAAGCGTACGGAGGAGCCTGTCTCTCATAACACAGGGGAACCTTTTATGGGAGCAGTTCTCAATCTATTGTGAAATTATTGCTAAAATAAATCATTTTTCTTTCTTCTTCTTCTTTCTATGTTTCTTGTTGCTGCGGAATCCTCCATGGGCGAATCCGACTCGCCCTTGGCCAATGTTTTGGTTGACATTTCTTCGTGATTGTGCATGTAGTTAGTTTATTGTATATAAGTTATGTTATGTCTAAAACAAACAACTCACAATCTTTTTATCCGGTACTGAGCCAAAGTAAAACTAAGGCTGTTGAATTGATACCTTCGGCATTTTTGAACAACACCTACTAATCGAAAGAGCTTAAATTCCTAAATATTGTTCACAAAATTCGTTAGTAAAATATAAACATATGTTGGTATTTGAAAAACTGATTTGAGCAATAATCTAATACTTATTTGAAAAGTCACAAATAACTGTCAGTATATTCCAAGTCGCTCTAGGTTGATTTTTATTTCAATACTAGCTTTTGCCCGCGGCTTCGCTCGCATTAAATTCGAGATAACACAGATAGGATTTCCCCTCCCTCCAACTTTAAAGGTTTCGGGGTAAATTTCAGATTTTTTTTAGCAAAATATATGTTATAGTGAGCTAACCTTAAAAGATAGACATATGCTGTCCCGAACTTTTTTGTAGACCTTTAAAAGGAGAACAATACTCTCATACATGACTTTTGTGAAATTTTAACCGTTTACTCAGCGTACGCAGCGGAAGCTCCAAGTATGAAAAAATACCCCCGATTTTGAAACATTCTTCATTGCTGCTCCGCTTCTATTACTCGTAGCGTGATGATATATAGCCTATAGCCTTCCTCGATAAATAAGCTATCTAACACAGAAATACTTTTTCAAATCGAACCAGTAGTTCCTGAGATTAGAGCGTTCAAACAAACAAACTCTTCAGCTTTATATATTAGTATAGATAAACATTGAAACATTGTTGTAAATAAGTACTCAAATATATAATATTTACGTTAAATTGTGTGACTCCAACGGAAGCCCTTGATTATAATTTAATTAAATTTTGTTTTGTTACAAGATTAATAATCTATTTTTATAATTTGTATTCTAATTAATTTGTTGCCTGTAGTAACTAAATTAAATTGTACTTTGAAATGGAACAGTATTGATGCTTATTTAAATATCTAAATAATTTACTGTTATTTTGCGAGAGCTTATTGATGGTAATAATAACGCTTATTTTTTATTTCTTAGTCTTTAATCAAACGTATAGGTAACGCACACAACAATAGATTCTGAATTTAGAATAATTCTCGTTTTGTTTTTGTAAAACATAGAACAATGACATCGAGAAAAATAAGATTTAACTAAAAATAAAAGAATCATGAAAAACAATGTTTCAACGTGCAAACACGGCTGCTGGTTTTGTAACGATTTGTTCCAAGACTTTTTCTTGAGCAGTTTTCGTCATAAAAACAAAATTGTACTTTCTTAGTTCGAAAAAGTAAGCTACTGCCCTTCACATAAGTATATATGTAAGTATATAATATGTACAAGGGAACATCACGGGGTAATATCGACTGTTGGAACAAGAATGAGGTCAAGGTTGCGGATCCCGTAACTCGCAGCTTCCCAAAATCTGCCACCTTGACATTGTTGTTGCTGAACTCAGCATTTTGGAGCAATATTGAAGTTTCAAGGTAGGCGAACAAAGTGTCGTTCATGAAAGTTTGATTTTAATTTTGAAGGACACTGAATTCAGCACTTAATACCAATCAATCAAGCAGCCACCCATCGTCGACTGCTAAACATAGGCCCCAATGAACGCCAACCATCCGGTACCGAGTCTATCACCTAATTCAAAATTTCTGTCAGTAAACGACACAACGACATTATCTAACAAGTATGCTTAGTGACAATGAAAGGGCTTAGTACGTTACTCAGCGAAGGTTACTCCAATGTTTGCCCCCTAATGATGGGGAGAGGCTGTTCCCGCAATAATGTCAAGGTAACAGGATTCGGGCGCAGGCGTACCCTTGACCCTTTTCCTATGTACCCGGTCGATATCCCTTGGAACAACTTAACTGCTGTAATAACGGTCTGGTCCTTCATTTATCTTAGGCTGTCAAAATATTATGTAAGTAACTAGGCATGATACAGCTTAGTTGGTTTATTAACCAACTAAGCTGCTTATTCAATGTGATAAAAGCAATAGAAAAACAATGATATAAAAAGTATAGATTCGTGATATGCTCACAAAACAATCGAAAAAAGTGTTCCGAATGCAGCGACAGCACACATTGACATATTTGGAATGAGCGCACATTTACCTAAACAAAGAACCTACAACTGTATTCTCTTTGGCGGTTCGTTTTTGAGGCACAGATGGCGTCATCATCATCAGCTCATTAAACGTCCCCGCCGAGGGGCATGAGCCTACCCGTATAGGGTGATTAGGCCCTAGTCGTCCACGCGGGCCCAGTGCGGGTTGGATCAGTTTTGAATCACGTTTGAATCTCTTCGCAGACGTGCGCAGGTTTCCTCACGATGTTATCTTTCACCGTAAGAGCGTCGGATAACGTACATATATTATTCGAAAACACACCAATGTGTTTTCGAATCATCTGGTGGGATTTGAACGGATGGCGTATCTACTTTTATATATACAGAATACCATTGTAGGAAAATAACACTTTGATGTGACGGTATAATGTTCTTTAATGCACAATTATCCGTTTAACCGCCGTAGACAGATATATCTAAAATAATTATTAAGGTCAGAAATGGTCCGGGTTATTTTTTTTATCTATACACTTTTATAATATCCACAGGAAGTTGTAGGGCAGTGATTTGGTCAACCGATTTGGTGTAGTGGTTGAGACGTCGGCTACAACACCAGGGTTCGATCCCTCGGGCAGTACAAACATTTGTGTGCATGAACATGTCTGTTTGTAATGGTGTGGTGTTTTCTATGTATAATATGTATGTATTTACTAGCAAAAAGTATATAAGTATGTTTATCCGTTGTTTAGTACCCATAATACAGGCTTCACGCTTAACTTGGGGCTCGATGGCGCTGTGTGAATGTCAGTGGATTACTCGTATTGAGACGAAATGAAGTTCATTTTGAGTATTTCAGATTTCTCTTTGAACTCTGTTAGTATCCCATACTATTTATCCGGAATGAAAACAGAATGTTTCAAAAGAGCATTCATTGGGTGAAATGCAAACGTAGGGTGTACACGCGATCAAGGTCGTCGGACAGATCAATACGGCGCGCGGGGCGCCCGGAACTCAAGCAACAGGCGGGAAGCTGTTTGCTATTAATTAGCTTGCAACCAATGTCGAGATTCATACAGCTGTTAATCGAAGCAGATAAAATTAATATACAAATGTTTGTATTTACAAAAAAGTGGAAATGTAGAAACAAGCTGCGTTGGAACGCTGTTTGCTGTGAATTATTAGCTTTAAATCAAATATCGAGATTCTTACAGATTTATATAATGACTGCTTGAATGTTCCTTTACACTGCATCTGTTATGGTCAGGCGTATCATTTACTACAAAGTGAGCGATGTGACACTCCGACATTCAACCTAGCCTTGAGATGTTTTATTATACTTTTCTCCGCCTACTAAGCCCACTATCGGTGAGGAGGCCCGAGTCCTGCAGTAGGTTTAGGTTAACATCTGTATTAGATGGAAAGTCAAGTAAAAGTTATTCTATTTTTTTTCGAACTGACTATCGCTGTTGGCCGCAGATGCCCTTTACAGCTTCAGCGGGCAATTGGCGAGCGCAGATAGCTCAAAGCCAATTTACACAACGAGCCTAAGGGCGTCCCAGAGTGGGACTCGAACCTCGACTTAGAGCGCTAACATATGTTTGGGAGAAAAGCGGCCTGGCACACACCGGTTACGCGAATAGGGACGTTACGTGAATAGGGAGGAAGTTATTCTTATGCCAATAAACTTACCACCAACATCCTTGTCCACAGAACATCTCTACCAGTGGCCCAATTCAGTCGCGGAGACTTCTCCCTGTGGTCTGTGCTGAAGAACTGCGTCGGCAAGGAGCTGTCCAAGATCACGATGCCGGTGGTGTTCAACGAGCCGCTGTCCTTCCTTCAACGGATGTTAGAGTATCTTGAGTACGCACATCTGCTCCGTATGGCTTCTGAGCAGACAGATCCTGTCGCCAGGATGGAGTATATTGCTGGTAAAAAAATATATTTACCTCCGTATATTACAGAACCTATAGTCGTCGGATCAGACGAGTTCTGAAGTGGAGATCAAGCAGAGTTTTGGCAAGCGTAGCGTAAGACGCCATAGACCATACTTGTAAAAGGTCGCTGGTGTAGGCCGGATGAGGAAAGTGGAGGACCGGGATATCTGGCATTTATTAAGGGTCTCCAGCAGTTTGTCCAGCAGTGGACTGCAACAGGTTGAAGAGAGAAAGAAGCAACTATGATCTATATTATATAGGATAATTTCAGGAAAACTCAGCTTTCGGCATTATGAGAGACAATGTTCAGAAAAATAAAGCAAAGTAGCTACTTGTTTAACTAAAAAATATTATTTCGCATTTTACCCAGAGATATTAAGTTAATTCGAAAAGTGTGGCCAACGACTCAGGTTCTTCCCTATATATTTCAAGTTATTAGATGCTGTCGAAAAAAAGGGTTTTCAATTGTTTTGCAGCATTCGCCGTGAGCGCGCTCGCGTCAAACTGGGAGCGACTTGGAAAGCCGTTTAATCCTCTGCTCGGAGAGACTTACGAACTGGAGCGGCCTGAGTTCAGAGCCGTCTGTGAACAGGTAATATTTCAGTATTTACTGAAGACATTGTTGTATTTTAAACTAGGAACTATACCCATGCATCTACAATGGTTATTTCCAGGGTTGGATTGAACGTGTCGTAAACATAACGGTACCAGAAACAACAATGAAACTTTAATCGAGTTAATTCACTTAATAATGGGCCATGATTGATTTCACTGGGAGCGTCGGTTGATGCTTAATCCTGTGAACTGTTGCCTTCCGATCTTGAGGGCGCAGGTTCAAATCCCTCCACGTACCAATGTGTTTTCAAATTTTCGAAATTATATGTAAGTTATCTAACGTTCTTACGGCGAAGGAAAACATCGCGAAGAAACCTGCGCACGCCTGCGAAGATAATCAAAGGTCATGCTTAAAGTCGGCCAATCCGCACTGGGCCCACGGGGACGACTAAGGTCTATACAGACACCCTTTACGGGTAGACTCGTGCCCCTGGACGGGGACTTTTAATGGATTGATGATGATAAAATACACTTATAGGTACTAACTAAAGATATAGGATATGCGCGCTAATTCTAAATCTATGGTACTAACTCATAAGTAACAAAAAGTCTAAATTTAACCTAGACAGTAGTTAAATTTTAAGATGACATCCGTATCATCTTCGGCGTTCCACAGCTGTTGTTGCGGCAATTTCCTTTCACGAATAGTACAAATATGGAACTACGAACCACCAGCGGTATTCCATAATAAAAAATATTGTAACTAGCTTGTTAGCTTAATATGATAACAAAAAAAATTACTTAAGTACTTTTCACTTACTGCTTTCAATTTCTTTTCTAACTCCTGCTGTTAATCGGAAGTGGTTTTCACAGCTTCATCAGAAATTGTCAAGCAAATATGGCTCTCCGAATTAAGTTTATACACACAAAGTTAGCTTACATGCTCAGAGCCACGGCTTTACGTTGAGTTAGGTTTTGACAAAGAATATTTATAATTCCTAACAGAATAACAGCGCTCCGACGGACATTTATCTTTTCCGCGGGAGCAGGTACTGAAATGGGATCTCATTGAACACGAAAACAATATTTTCTTTCTTTCTACTCTAATACCTTTCCAGTGTTTTACTTCATTAATGGACTGTCAATGCCATAACAGTTGGTATAATATGCCATTCTTATGTTACTTTATCCTTGTGACTGTTGTTGGCAGGTATCACACCATCCTCCAGTATCAGCATTCCACGCTGATAGCCCCCACTTCGTGTTCCACGGCTCTGTGCATCCCAAACTGAAGTTCTGCGGCAAAAGTGTTGAGATCCAGCCCAAGGGACACGTCACGGTGGAGCTGCCTAGGTGAGTTTCCCTTTCAGGGCTTCATGAAGCAAGTTTAAAGATATGTTCAAAATATCACTTAAGTCTTATTTTTGGCATTAGAACATTAATCGGATAAAGATGAATATTTAGAAAGAATATTTATCGGATAAAGATGTGTGGTCTTGCACTTAGTGTTCCAGTTACAAATCTTTGTAATAAATTATTGTAAAGCTATGTGTAGGTAAATGACAAAACTGTAACCACTGATATAAAAAAGATTAAAAGAGTAACTCGAGTTTCTTGCCGGCTCTTCTCGAAGATCCTACTTATTCCGAACCGGTGGTAGAGTCACAAAAAATATGATAATAATAACAATTGACGATTCAAAAGTATCTGTAACAGATTTATTTGAATAAAGATTTTTTTCTTTCTTTCTTTCTTTCGAACTAAATTTATCTGCGGGATACAAAAAAGTCCCGCAACTCACTTTTCCGATGTACCTGATAGCTCATATTTAGCGGATATGATATCATAAATGGACTTGTCAATCATAAAAAGTCACAATTAAATAGATCGAAACGTCGATTCCGTCACTGAAACTAAATATAAAATGATTGCCACTTATTCGTCTACAGATTTGAAACCACTGTCATCATGGCAATATTTTATATGAGATGTTTTCGGTGGGAGTTCTTCTTCTTTGACGACCCATTTGGTGTTGCGGTTGAGAGGTCGGCTGCAACACCAAGGGTTCCGGGTTCGATCCCCGGGCAGTACAAACATTTGTATGCATGAACATGTCTGTTTGTAATGTCTGGGTGTTTTATGTATAATATGTATGTATTTACAAAAAAAATGTATATAAGTATATTTATCCGTTGTTTAGTACCCATAATACAGGCTTCACGCTTAACTTGGGACTAGATGGCGCTGTGTGAATGTCAGTGGATATTTATTTATTTATTTATTCTTGTAACCATTTCCATTCAAAGGTGGGGCGAGGCCTACACGTGGAGCAACGTGAACTGCTGCGTGCACAACGTGATCGTTGGTAAACTGTGGATCGAGCAGTACGGGCCTATGGAGGTGGTCTGCCACGGCGGCTCAGGCCTGAAGGCCAGCCTTAACTTCAAGCCGGCTGGCTTTAACAACCGCGATCTACACAGGGTGGACGGATTCATCGTGGACTCTAAGTAAGAGCACATTTAAAAAAATGCTTATCACTTGCTTTAGTGCTTTCAGCTCCTTACTTGTGTACATCGATGGGGGCACAGGTATTGTTTAGGGACATAAAATTTGCCTTCCTATTCAACCTATCGCAGTCCACTGCTGGACAAAGGTCTCCCCCAGGCTGTATTGTCGTTGTTTCCCTCATTTTGCGCCAGATATCCAGTTCCTCCACTTTTCTCATACAAATTTGCCTTAATTTTAATAAATATGCAGTATGTTGTAGTACTTCCATATAAGTAGTTACATCTGTGGCGGTTTCTATGGCATATACTTAGTACATTTTCTTTATTATTTTTAAATGTTGTAAATAACTGTATAAGTTTTACTTTACTAATTGAAGTAGTAAGTAAATAATTCATTAAACCAAATTATTACGAAAGTCCCAAGTTTCTACTTGTCTTTGTAGCAATCTACAAAGGCAAGTAGAAACCTTGAAGGTTATCCATGAACAAAATAAAATGTTTTGACTAATAGCAAATGCATGAAATGATAAACAGTTTCAGTTTGGAGTTTGTTCTAATTTCTGACAATGACCAAGTTTCTAGTGACAGTATCTCGGACGTACAAACGTTAGTGAAAATGAAAGCCTCGAATAAGACTTTTGGCCGTTTGCCAAGACGCAGTCTACAGTGCGGTCAAGATTCCCCGGGTTGTGAAATGAAAATGGAAATACTAATGTATTGTGAAATTACTTTGTTGGTAACATTTTAACAAATATTTTTTAATTTAGCCTGTAATTGATTTTGTTGGGTTTTTAAGCGTTAATGAAAATCATTAACGCTTAAGAAACCCTAGCTGCATAAAACTTGGATCTCTCAAGGATGTTTTTTTTACATTATTATTATTGAGAATTAGTAAAGTGATTTTATTATAGTATAATTATGGTACTTAATATACAATTTCACGTATTAGCTCCACCCTTTCTCACCATCACAGCTTAATATATCCACTGAAACGTTCCCTAAAATCAAGCACGCGGGCTGCTCACTCAATCACTGATTAACCTGGATCACCTGATTATCCGAAAAGAAAGATGATTCCGTGTATCGGATGGCATATTATGCCGTCGGTCCCGGCTGATGAATCTTGTTTATTACCAAGAAAAAGAACCAACCGGCACAAAATTGAATTTAATATAATTTTCACATTTTGTGTTGGCGGCAATACAGAGACAATCGCGCCGTTTATATATCTTGAAACGATCAAATAATGAAAATAATAACAATCTCTCTCTCTCTCTCTCTCTCAACGTATCGCAGTCATTTTGTGGCAGATATATATATTTAAAATAGTCATAAACAATCGTAACAATGTTTAGTAGAAAACTACTGTCCGAATTAGTGGTAGCTTCATTTGACATCATAAGTGTTCTGTCCTACCTAAATTGAATAACAAATTATCTCACAAGACGAAAATTCATCATAATTAATGCCACACAAAACGGTTGTACAGCAAGAAACGCGTTCGTTTCCTATACGGCAAGTGGACGGAGTTCATCAAGTGCTGCAGCGCGGGCGCGCACGAGGTGCGTGGGCGCGCGAGGAGGCCGCCCGCCAACGCGCCCGCCCACACCCCTAAGAAAGTGCTCGCCAAACTAAACAGTTTCAAAGTGGGCGCACTGCGCTCTATGTCTATACAAGACGTGAGTATTCGTATTTTCTATGGGTAGAGATATCTTTGTCATAAGTGAACGGGTCAGTTCGTTTCATCATCAACTCATTAAACGTCTCCATCGATTGTTAAACGTCCTCACCGAGGGGCACAAGCCTACCCGTATGGGGTGATTAGGCCTTAGTCGTTTACGCGCGCCCGGTGCGGGTTGGACGACTTCACGCACAACCTTTGAATCTCTTTCAG
Source organism: Leucinodes orbonalis (assembly GCA_019425675.1). NCBI lineage: Eukaryota > Metazoa > Arthropoda > Insecta > Lepidoptera > Crambidae > Leucinodes > Leucinodes orbonalis. Next base: position 153,626 of record PQWD01014593.1, on the reverse strand, counting down.
GCGTGCGCAGGTTCCCTCACGATTTTTTCTTTCACCGTAAGAGCGTCGGATAACGTACATAGACTTTCGAAAATTCGGAAACACATTGGTACGTGGCGGGATTTGAACCTCAGCTCTCCCGGTAGGAAGGTAATAGTCCACAGCATTGAGCCACCGACGCTCATCACCAGTGCCTACCTGTTGGTAAATGATACGCCTGACTATGACAGATGCAGAGTTGATGGAAATTAATAAATATTTACTGGCACAGCACCATCTAGCCCCAAGTTAAGCGTGAAGCTTGTATTACGGGTACTAAACAACTGATAATATTTTTTTTGTTTGTTTTGTAAATACATACATTTTATACATAGAAACATCCAGACAAGAAGAAAGATTTTGATTTTATAAAACGAGAAAAACTAAAACGTTACTTATAAAACTAATTACAGTTCAAAGTATCACTAAGATCCACATACTTGATAGTACTTGAATTAATTGTTTTCTTTCGTAATAAAAGAAAATTAAGAAAAACATTTTTTTTTCAGAACGATGATCCAGAAAATTCGGACGATGTCCCGAAGTCGGATGACACTTACAACATTGATATTCCCGGTTCGGTCACACTCTGGGAAGCTCGACCCAGACCTACTAACAGTGCACAAGTAAGGACTTGTTGATAATATTGACCATTTTGGATTCTGTAAAAATCAAGAAGTTTTCATGTTATGAAGTGAAGAGAATCACTTATCTGATGGTAAGTTAATCCTGCCCATGACAGAAGTAGTCTTAAAGGAAACCCAATAGTTCTGTTGATAATAATTTTTTTTCGATAACTTATAATTTATAACAATCCAAAAAATATATTTGCCTATATTCACTTTTGTTCCATTAATCCACATTGTACCTGGTCCACTAATAAATGACAAATACAAAATCGTTTTCTGCCTAAAAGGATTTAGCAAGACACTCAGTAGTAGTCGTAAGGTCTTTTATATCAAGTAATTTCACTACGTAGCTACTCTTACACTTAGTAACAATCAACCAAAAATTTCATTGATTGTTACTAAGCTCCAGCTGCAGTTCCCTCTTCCTCAAAGCTAAAAGTATGTTAAAACTCCTACATCAAGAATTCCGATGATGCTGATGTACCTCTGGTTTACTTTCCAGTACTACCAGTTCACCGAGTTCGCGATGTCGTTGAACGAGGTGGAGCGCGACATGAAGGGCCAATTGTGCCCAACCGACAGCCGGCTTAGACCCGACGTGAGGATGCTTGAGCAGGGAGACATCGATGGGGCAGCTGCTGAGAAAACTCGACTTGAGGAGAAACAACGCACTGCTAGAAAACTGCTGAAGAAAAGCCCAGAAGCCTGGCAACCTAGGTACGTTTCAATTTCACTATGCAATTTAAGTTTCAAAGTTGAAGGATTTTTTTATATTCTGCACCAATTTCTTTTAATAATTCTTTCACGAGTAGTTTTGTCACAACCGAGTTGTATCGATATTAAATTTTTTCGAGGTGGTGCAGAAATATTTCGAACTAGGTCATCCCATCCAATGTGACCGGTTCAGTTGGGCTGTCAGGCATTTAGCAAGTTACGTCAGGTCCTTAAACTAACGATTCCACAATGATAAAAGACAGTCTTTGAGCATGCGGCCTACCCGCACTAATAAGCCCTATCTACGTAGATGAGACATAGACATGGATTGCAGGGTCACTTTGCAAGTTTTAAGTAATTCAACAGTTTCTCATGATAAAAACAGTAACGATGTTATTTGTGATTGAATTAACTTTTCTTACATTGCACTTGATAATAAGACCGATAATTCTTACCATGGTAAGAACTTTCTGACCAAGCCTTAAACTTTCAACCAGTCTATAATGTCCCAATGCTGAGCACATGCTTTTCCACACGGCATAGCAATGTAGAGATTGGGAAATTATCCACCAGGCAGATGCGGATTGATGGGTGTTTAACGACTTACATGTTAATGCTTAGTTTGAGGCTAGATGGCGCTGTGTGAACATCAGTGGATAGTTATTATTATCAATCTGCCTGCCTAACCCGAAGCATGTCTATATACAAATGTATAACAAATATAGTAGAAGAAATAGGTCACAAAGTACCATAATACATCATCATTTTAAATACTGCTAAGGGATATATACAGACAGAAACAAATTATTTGACTATTGGTTAAAATAATGTTAAAACGTTTAATATATCCACTGTACTGTTGCAGGTGGTTCAGCCAAGGAACGAACCCATACACCAAGCAAGAAGACTGGCTGTACAACGGGGGCTACTGGGACAGAAACTATCAACATTTAAAAGACGTCGATATCTTCTAATCGCCTCCATAATTTAATTATATTCAAATATTTTATTCACACAAGAGTCATTAAAAACTTTGACATAATTTCACATTTTTGTCAGTGCATTCATAAAACTTTTATGTGGCGAAAATATTTGATTGCCACTGGATAAATGTCGAAAAATATTTGGGCTTCAACAAACTTATCTGCTCGAATGTCTAGCGTAAAAACTAATAGAAAATCTACAATCGAAACTAAGTCAACCGGCTTAACAGCCGAGAGATTAATGTTTGTATTCATAATTTATCATTAATATTTGCTAAAAAAAGAATGTCAAATAAGCGTAAACTCCTGTGAAATATTTGCAGGCAGCTGCATTGCTTTGGGTAGTATCAAATTGGTTCAACTACGAGTAAAATCACTTTAATTTAAAATGCAAAAAACACTGCTGCTAGTTTGGTGTTGTAGACAAGCTATAATGTGATGACGACGAGTAAGAGAAATCTATCTAAGAACTTGTAATAACAATGTTATATAAAGTTAAATTGCTGATATAGCCAAATGTAGATTATGAGAGATAAGTATACGTACAATACTGGATGTTTTTCTAGATATTTGATAGATCCAGTTTAAGTTTGAATATGAGCAGTGTTGTCACCTTAGTTTTAGCAATGAGGCCTTTTGGGAAGTTAAAAAGGGCTAGATCGGGCTAAATGGAGCTTCAATAACTAACAAAAGATTTTATGTAAAAATGCTGAAATAGTCAAAGAGTAACTCTGGCTTCGTGACCGACCGAAATAGAAAGGAAGGAGTTGTTAGCATAGCGAAAACTTTATATATTGGTTATATTTTTTAAAACGGTGAGTAAGGTTAGATTGACCTTTTCGGGATAAAATGTAAAAAAGGAGTTCACCTATAGTAAAAATTGCTAGCATAAGGTGGCAACACTTAATATGAGTGAAACATATACGTACAATTCTCTCTCTATCTTTCTACAATCTGCTCAATCTCTTCCGGGTGATGTTCAAAACATTTTACCGATCGTATATATTACTATGTATATATTACTATATATATTTTACACTATATATATATATATATGCAACTAGCAAGTGCTTATAAGCAATTGCAGAATGTTGCAATTCTATCGTATAAGTATCAAAATATATTTAAATACATTCCGAATGCTAAATAGAGGCATTTAAATATAAGATAAAATATACAAACTATAATTTTAATCAATGTAACATTTGTATGGAATAATGCAATTTATTAAAATATAGGTAATGTTAGAAAAATATAGTGCAGTATAGTCATTGTGATTAATAATGTTAATTCATCAATTATTACTATTATTAAAAAAGTCTTGCTTGCGTATTAAAAAAATATATGTTTGCTTTAAGCAAAAAAAAACCAAAAAAATATCATCTCAATGAAAGCAAACTAGACTCTTTATTTTGACCAAAAGGTTGTTATATTATAGTGATAACAAACGTTGATTTCTCAACTCAAATAGTGTGTGCCCTTGGTGGACTACTGTGGCATTTTTTACATTTATATTTAGGTAGAGTGAAAATCTTCATTATAATTTAATTAATTGATTCTAGAAATCTAAGTCGCGTATTCTATAGACTTAACGTTGGTCTTTAGTTAGATTGAGTTAGAAAAGGATAGCGTTATATAAGGTAAATAGCGACATCCCTTTCTATCTCTATTTGAGTAAAGATCAATTCTTATGTCTCGTTCTAGAATACGGGCCTAAATCTTTTAAGTACTGGGGGGTTACCGCAATCTCTTAAAATAGTATTGTTATTATACGTCAGCATTTTTGTATCAGAAAAGATATAATTTTATAGGTATAATTGTGTGAAATCTATAGCCAGCTTTTCCTAACAATTTTTGCAATTTATTTAAAATAATATATAATGTTCATTGATAGGAGATAAAGTATCTCGTCAACAGATTTGAGTTTTTTTATTTTTCATATTTCAATTTGCTACTAAAATGTGCAAAAAATATATGAAAGTAAAATACTTCTAATTATATAATAAAATATTGAAATACATCTAAATTATAAGTGTTTGGTTGAAAAAGTAAATGTTTTTTTATAATTCTCAGCGGTTTAAGAAATGCTCTAACTTGTATATGTCTGTATGTGGGTATATAACGGAAGGTACCTCAGTAAAATAGGTACAGATAAATAGTAGCGGACCAGACGGCAAGGAATAATCGAAAATTGCAATATTTTTATGAAGTAGTTATAGTAAGTAAGGTGCATGACGCTAGCTTGTAAGAAATAAATAAGTATTTAAGAGTCTGCAAACGATTAAGCCCGCGGTCCCGATAAATTGGAATAATCTTTTTGTTTGGGTTCAGCAAATGAAATTATTATTTTTATTATTAATCCCAATTAGCCCCATTTTTTTTGTTTTGTTTATTTCATTTTCAAGGTTCTAGTTTTAAGTTAGTAATAATTTTTAATACATTTTAGTAAAATTATTTCGACGACGGGACCAAAGGTCCAATTACAATCGCGATCCCTAAAACGTTACTATCATTTAAGTAAGGCATCGGAGATTGCACAATTCATGCAAATAGCTTTATTGAAACATACATCTGAAACTCAAACTTAAGTTTCACGTGTAATGTAGATAAGTACACCTTATTTCATATAAGGTGTACTTACATGCAGGCTATTACATTACATGCAGGCTATTTTTTTATTAATAACTTTATAATTAATCAGATTCCTATGATTTATTTGGTTAAAGTTAACCTTAAAGTAATAAGAAATATACTAGAAATTTACAGTAATCACAAAAAAAGTTTTCCATCACATTACATTTTATACGGTTTCTATGCTTCCTATTCACACCCACACAGTCTTACGTATGTAAACAATGTTCCTAAAGAAATCTTTTAATAATTCTTCCTTAGAAAAAAATGTTATTATACCTCATTTTAATGTTATTGACAATACATAATGTTTATGTTGTTTGTCAACATCTTCATAATAATGTACACGAAACCACTTTTCTTATAAACTATCTCAGTTTGTTGATAATTCCCTGAGACTTTTAAATTTCTTGTCAAATAAACCAAAGGTTATTATAATTCTATTAAACTCACCGCAATATGTGGTTTGTTTCTTAATTTTAGACTGTACAATCTCAAGTCAATTATTATCTCTCTAAATGTTACAAGTTATTGTGAGATTGCTTAGATGACGTAGATAAAGTTATTAGATATTTATTTAATGTAATTGTGTTTTTTGTGCAATATTCTTTATTACTTCGTTTAAGAATCTGATGTTCATTATGAAAAAGCTAATATTAAGCGGAAAATGCGTATCTTATTTAATAATATGTTTATATCTTTAGATACAAGTATGCTAACTGATTACCTATGATAATTTAAACACGCATTTTATAATTTTATGTCAAATATAACTTGATCAGCAATCGTAGAATGAAAAGAAATAAGAATTGAATTTATCGGAAGCTTAAATTTTGAACCTCACTTCCTGCATTTGTTTTATTTTATAGCCTGTCGCATTATCTGTACACTTACAAGCAAAAAACGTATAAATAGTAAAACTAATGTTAGTATTAAGTTTAAATAGGAGTTAATTAAAGTTTGTTGAATTGATACGGCTGATACAGCACTTATGTGTGAATTGAGTATAAACGCTAAATATTGTACCTGCTTAAAGTGTAATTATTGTACATGGTACAAATTAATAGAGTGATCTTCATGATAATATTTTTAATCAAAGTCATAAGCGCGTGATTACCTACATATTTTTTACTATGATTGGTAAGGTTTTCCATAACGGTGTTTTAGTAATGTTCGAATATTAGCCATGTAGTTCAATGTGCTGCTGTTTTAAATTAGAAAGTGTTTGTATATATGCCCATTTGTGCTTAAATTGTATTTATTTTATATTAAAATTATTTAGCAGTTATTTATTAAAATATCTTATTGTATTGTTCCAAGTAACAAAGAATACCTTTAAATCAAGAATCCTTAACTGGATTTGTAGCATAATGTGAAAGTCTCGAATGATCGTTTCAGTAGATTATGGTACTTTCTTTATTTGCATCCATTAAATGGTATGTAATAAAAAGTTTACATGAACTTCCTTTTAAATATTACTTTAAATTTTTCGGATTTAAAGTAATTGCGACTAAAACATGAAATATATTTGCGAATATAAATCCAGTGGCTAGTGTTAAAAATAATGTGTTTTATCACCCGGAAGAAAAATTTACAAAATTAAGTATAGGAAATATATAATTAATTTTCGTTAAGGTACACACTTTTTTTATTATATCCTCTCATTTAGTTCATTACGACAGTTTTATAGGACAAAACCTGTTATTGCAGTGATGTATAGAGCGTCGGTGGCTCAGTGGTGTGGACTGTCGCCTTCCTACCGGGAGGGCTGAGGTTCAAATCCCGACACGTACCAATGTATTTTCGAATTTTCGAAAATACATTGGTACGTTACATTGGTACGCCTGCGAAGAGATTCAAAGGCTGTGTGTGAAGTCGTGCGGATTGCGCACTGGGCCCGCGTGGACGACTAAGGCCTGATCACCCTATACGGGTAGGTTCGTGCCCCTCGGTGGGGACGTTTAATGAGTTGATGATGACAAAACATTTTATCCCGAGGGATTGTAAACATCGTGGCCAAATGAATTTTACGTGACATGATGAATGAATTTCACGTACAAATACATTGGTACGTGGCGGGATTTGAACCTCAGCCCTCCCGGTAGAAGGGCGACAGTCAACACCATTGAACCACCGACGCTCTTTCTTTCATGTTCTGGGTTAAATAGGAGTGAAATGAATTGATACTGTGATAACAACTAAGTCAGAAGTTGGTATCTGCACTTTGGTCTTTTTTCCAGTACCCATGGTACCACTAGATGGTAACCTACTTGTTTGCGAACTGATTTCATTAAAACTTGATGAGATTATTTTTGCCAAATATGTTTATTTTGTACGTTTTAAGATTACCTTGTTTGGTAATATCGTTATCTTTAGGGTGGTCTCTAGATCGTTAATGTAAGATATTTTAATGGTAGACCTTGGTGTCTTGTGTAGGCATGCGTAGAGACTGTATAAAAAAATGTTGAAAATGTTGATACAAATCTGTCTATGTAACTTGAAATAAATAGAGTTAAAATCGAACATGGTATTTTATTGCTCATTTATTTTCGTCTGTTTTCTGTTTCTCCAACCTATCGCAGTCCACTGCTGGACATAGGTCTTCCTATTTTGCTCCAGATATCCCGGTCCTTCGTTTTCTCATCCAGCCTCCACCAGTGACCTTTCGCAAGTCGTCGGTCCATCGGACCGGAGGGCATCCTACACTACGCTTGCCGAGACGCGGTCTCCGCTCTAGAACTCGTCAAAAACTGCAATAGAAAATGACCCAAAGACAAACGAGGTCAGCCCACTGGCGCGGCGTTAATGTCAGTGGATATTTATTTATTTATTAACTTGCTGCAACTTGCTATGTCGGTTGCACTATGTGTACAATGGGTAAACGTGTACAAATACTTCGATCTCAATATTGCTTACCACCTGGAGAGACTCAGGAAAAAACGTCAATTCAAGTTGTCCGAATAAAAATCCCAAATTATTAATTTGATAATTGTTAAACAATAAGAAGATATATGCAAATTGAATAAAATAACCTTAGTAAAACTTAATACAAATTTATTTCACACTTTTATTGAAAACCCAGTCTATAGCGTAATTAATTACATGCTAACATTACAATCACAACTATACAAAAACATTCATGATTCAAACAAAAAATATAATATGAATAAATGTGATTCCATTAAATGGCACATTAAAATACATACTCTTATCACAAAACAAATCACACGTTTCTTTTACACACCTTGTTACCAACTTAACCTCATGGTAACAATAAATCTATATAATTTATATTTTATTGCAATTTCCTGATTATTAAATCACACATTTTCAATGAATAACATTTTTTTTTATTTTGCTTATTCTAATTTAATGTACTTCACATTTAATTGCAAGTCTCGCCAATTTGACAAGTTTTAAACGAAAAATTTAAATATAAGTCAAATAGTGAAACATAAAATATAATGAGTAGAGTTTAATGCTAGTCGAATAACATTTTCGTGTAGTTAAAAATACGTGGACCCATGCACTAAAGTTTTTATAGATAGCAAAATATGCTACGTAAAATGTATTTACCGTATCATTTCAGAGAAATCAATTGATGATATAGGTAATAGTTATTAAAATTATTAATGTAAAAAAACATGTTTCAATTATAAAGATTGTTAACTACATATATGTATGACTCAAAACAAGTAACACCCATACCAAACAATACGTTTGGCATGGGTGTAACTAGGGTAAATTTTAAGGCTGTGAGTCATCTGCGCTCGCCAATTGCTCGGTGAAGCTGTAAAGACCATCTGCGGCCAACAATTAATAATAGTAGTCAGTTCGAAAAAAAGACTAGGGCAGTAAATAAAAACTCCAAGAGAGGCAATTTTTGAAATCACTTTGACTTGACAGAGGCTCGTATTCTAGAAAGAGACTCAACGTTGATCTTTACTTAAATTGTATTACAAAGGGACAGCGCTATTTACGATAGATAACGGTACCCCTTTCTAACTCTACTTGAGTAAAGATCAATGCTTGAGTCTCGTTCTAGATAACGGGCCTTAGAGTTCTTAATTCTTTAGACCGAACCGTGTGGTGGCGGCTATTTCAAATAAAATCGATTGGTGTTAAATAGGCTTCTTAGGGAGACAGTATGCTCCCAAACCGTTACAATTAGGTTACAAAAAGCTCACTGCCTGTTACGTAATTGTAGCCTTTATTGAGAAGCGTGGACAAGATTTTGACTTACTGAACCGTAAATGACATTTTACTCAACTTTGTAAACTGCCACGGGATAAAATAGAAAAGGTAAGCTAATGTTTCTTGCTGTTAAATGGGCCCACTGTAATAGCGACTCTACAAACCAATTATAACGACGTTAACTTATGAAGTTTCTAAAAAGAGACTTAAAAGTTATATATTAGGAAGGTCATCAGCAAATATACTTTTGGTCCCTAAATTTTCTTTACGAAAATTAAGTCTTAATTACATACTTTTAAAAATAATAAACTCTCACACAATATCTTCACATATCAAAGAAGTATGTATAAAATTGGGTAATTGGTTAAAAAAATCAATTCTAATGTAGAATTGATACCATTGAGATTCACATACTTAAAAGTTGTATGTTAAAATGTTGGTTAATAATTTTTATGCTATATAAAAATATATTTTTCACATGGTTGGTATATCACAGACTTTCTGATATGTGTAGATCATATATACACATACATTGCTTTTTTTTTCAAATAAAACATTTTATACACGCGGAAATTTTGCACGGTGTCAGTATTTTAAATATGAATTTTGTAAAATTTGAAGACCACGCTCATTTAAAAATTAAAATTATTGTTTAAAATACCAAATCAGATTTTTTTACATATAATTATTAAAAAATTTTGAATCAGAAATATATTTCAAACCTTAGTGAATGAATTACCCTCAAACTTGTATAAATACGAACAATTAAAATACTGACACAAAATTTCAAATTCACAGTCACCTTACTAAAATCCACTAAATTTGCTTTAAACCAGAATATGGCTGTGCTTTTATATCATTAACACAGCTTTACTTCTAAATGACATTATGTATTTTCATTTAGGACTGCACTACACATTGTTTATTCGAAATTTTAATAATACAATTTTCGGGCGTGTGGAAAAATGTTTATTTACAAGACTTATACAAATTTATATCTCCAAATAATAGGGTAAAATAAAGCTTACACAAACTTTAAGAGAACAATAATTCAAGAAGAGCCCCGTTTATCGAAACTTTAAACACTAATTTCAAGTGAATTGCTTTTTTGTAGGTACACTAACGCTAAGGGGTTAACGTCAAACACTTTACACACACAACACGATGTTGCAACATGATCTTTAACGAAGAATGTAAATAATAAGAAAATCAATAATTACTAATCAATACTAAAGTTCTTCATAGATGTATTTGAAGAAAAAGTTACTACTATTCTTATTGAAATTTCACAAATGTTTACTATTCGAACGTACAATGTGTAGGTAGCCAGTTGTATAAACAAATGAATATTCCTCATTGGATTATGCTGATACCTTCCTCATCACTGATGCGCCTCGAGTCCTGAGTCCAAGAAGTCCTTCATGTACAACGACACTCTCCTCGGCATGATTCTACACCACTGTAATGATGAAAATAAAATTGATTATAATTTAGTTTGGCTCAATGGTGTGGACTGCCGCCTTCATACCGGGAGGACTGAAGTTCAAATCTCGACACGTATCAATGTGTTTTTGAATTTCGAAAATATATGTACGTTATCCGACGCTGTGAAGAGATTCGAATTGTGTGTGAAGTCGTCCAATCCGCACTAGGCCCGCGTGGACGACTAAGGCCTAATCACCCTATACGGGTAGGCTCGTGCCCTCCGTGGGGACGTTTGATGAGCTGATGATGATGATAGTTGAGTTTTAATTGGTGAGTGCCAATCATGAGTCATGATATGAATAAATAAGATCATGATGATAATCTTCAGGTGATAAAGTCTTCAAAACATGTATATGGTATTCTAGTTACGCGAAACACTTCAAGGCCGAGATTCCGTCCCTGCCGGCGGGGGCCTTCGTCGCGAGTCCCTGCAGGTTCCACCAATTCACTTCACGATACCGGCACGTGCCCGGTCGTTTTTCTCCCCAAACGTATACTGGGTTACCTAGCCCTCCCCCCTGCAACGCCCTAAGCCGAGGTTCGCGTCCCACTCTGGGACACCCTTAGGCCCGTTGCATAAATTTTAGGGCTGAGAGCCTGCGCTCGCCAATTGTCCGGTGAAACTGTGAAGGCCACCTGTGGCCAACAGCGAGAGTCATTCCGAAAAAAGAAAAGTATCCTAGTTTTTAAATTATGAAACTGTAATAACAAAGTCGTTTCTAAGATCAAAAATATTGTTTTTCTAAGACTAAGGCCCGTATTATAGAACGAACGAAGTTGATCCTTACTAAAATTAAGTTAGGGATCGTGCTATTTATCAAGCATTGATCTATACTTAAATAGAGTTAGAAAGGGATGCCGTTATTTATCGTTTACAGCACTATCTCTTTCTAATTCAATTTAAGTAAAGATCAACGTTGAGTCTCGTTCTGGAATACAGGCCTAAGAGTCTTATATACTAATTATAGAAATCATTTTGTAACCACCTAGCCATATACCTACAATAGATACAAATGATTTTTTTATTTTGAAATTGATGTAAAAAGCAAATAGTTGTGATAGCCCAGGACCTATCGCTTGAGCAAATTCACTAGGCAGTCCTCCCTCAGGATTCAAATCCACTACTCACGGATCACGTAGCAATCCAAACTCATGGCTCAAACCACTAGACCACGGCATTATACCAAAGATCACAAATAAAAAAAAATATCTTGCCTATTTATACAACTTGTCACACTATTCGCCATTATAAAAAGAATAAACATTATTAGAATAAATTAATTTAAGTACAAAAATATAATAAATCTATAAACTAAGAAACCTGCAATACGTTAAAATGGTGTCCCAGGTCGCAGTCCCTAGTCTGTGACATAAGGCTGGCAACATTCTCCCGTTGTATAGCCAAACTTAAACGTTGCCCAAGAAAGTAGAGATGTGTATATTCGGAGTTACATCAGGATGTGTGTCCAGCTCTAGTGATGTACATCCAGGTTTCGTGTCCGACGGACCCATATGGGTCCGGCGGAGTTGTGAACGCGGAATGAAATCCGAAGCCGCAGTTCTTGATTGCGGGTCCGGTTCTGCTTGTTGTTCAGTACAGTTAGTAACGGTGCCTCTGCCGGCTGGTTCGTCGAGATACAGTTCCAGCTCCGTGTGTGCTTTATTACAACGACATAAGGTTCATCCTTTCGCTTTTTGCAGTCTATGTTCGTTTCTTTTAGAACCACGATGTTGTGCCTACTGTTCACTGTTCAGTAAATAAATGCACGGCGCCGCGGCCGAACTGTGCTTTATTACAACGACATAAGGTTCATACATCCGTACACAATAATACGCACAAATACAAAAGTGTATCAATTACTATTTTGTTAATTCTATGTTTATATCTAATTTATTTTAATTCAATGTTAATTGGATATTAATTATACAAAAAAGAAATGATTGGAATATGAATTGAATTACAATTACACAATAATACAGATGAATAGAAAACGTTATAAGTAATATAAAATAATAATGATAATAGTAACATATACGGCCAAAAGATCCTGCCTCAGTATCAGCTGACTTGACGCTTTACGCCGCACCAGCACTGTTTAATTATTAATCTTCTGGCAGAACCTCTCCAGTGAAGGAATTTAAATTTTAAACAAAAACAATATTACTAACACCACAATTCGAAAAAAAATCAAAACAACATGGTGAGACTGCAACACAACGGTATACATATAGACGATGTTATAACAAATAAAATAATGCATAAATAAATATTATTACAAAAATGGAAAGTAAAAAACATAAAAATATATATAAGTTATTGAGGGAAATAAAATAGGTAAAACTAAACGCATCCTTATCATCTGTCGAACGAATTAACGAAAGTGTCAAAACTGTCAAACAAAATGTCATTAAATACAATGAAGTTCGGATTTCCGCGCTCACCGCACGGCGGCACCTCTCCCCGTTCTCCGCGCCTTCCCCCTCCGGACTGTAAACGTGATACGTGTCCGGCTCCCAGTCCGCGTGTCCTTACACTTTATTACAACGGTATAAGGTCGCGATTAGTTTACCGCGTTTCATTCAGTACCACGGCGATGTAGATCCTTTTCATTCGCGGATTTACATCTTTCGCTAGTGCGAGGGATACGTATCCTGTGATTCGTTTCCATCCGGACCTACCCACCTCTACAAGAAAGGCACCTACTCGCCTGTCACCTGTATATTATAATGATTATAAATGAGGAAACAAATGTTCTTACCTGGTTAATGTAATAAAGCGAACTGGGGATGGTGATCTCATCATAGTTCCTTAGGACGGCGTCGACAATCTTCTCAGCGGCTTCGGCTGGTGACAAAATGCGAAGGAAACCGGGGAACTTGATGCGAGGGTTCTTGCACAGGCCCGTATCCACGATGTAGGGGCACACGACCGTCATCTTGATCTAAGAAAATAATATGAGTGTTTTATTATATATTAGCGATCCGCCCCGGCTTCGCACGGGTGCATTGCTGATACTTAATAAACTACAGAAAAACTGTGAGCGTTGAATATAAAAACATTATTTTGATAAATCTCGTAGGGTTCAGCCTGCGCTTGCAATGTAAGCGAAAAATTGAAATTATTTACGACATCACAATAGAAACCTCAAAAATAACAGCATTTCGCGACTGTTTAATGGATGTTATTATACAAATAAACCTGCCACTTGAATCACTATCTATTAAAAAAAACCGCATAGAAATATAGAGACAGAGAAAGTGACTTTGTTTTTTACTATGTAGTGATAGGCAAATGAGCAGTCCGTTCACTTGATGGTAGCACTATCTACAGACTACATCTGATGGTAAGTGATTGCAGTATCTAAAGAAGTTTATGTTCAATGAGAGCTTACTAGGTGGTAGGCTCGGTACTGAGTCGTCTAGGTAGGTACCAATGCAGTGCCAGATATTGTCCCTTAAAATCGAAGTTATTTGCACTTCTATGTTTTGGGATGAGGTCACTGTAGCTAGTAAAATAACCGGGTTATGAGACCTAACATGTGTTGTGTGACGGGCGCAGTGCGGCATTGATGGGAAACAATAACTGTTTATCAGTTGTTGGTCTTAATCAATGCCACTCTCTATCAAAATATAGGCGTGTGATACCATCAAGTGAACAACCTGACCATCCTGTACACTTAGTAACGTAAAAATAGTAAAATTTTCGTTTAATTTTTTAAACGTCATTGGATAGATGTTTTCAGCCCCTGACATAAGTCGTTAAGTAAAACTTCGGTAATATAAAATCATTTTAAGATCTTACTAATATGTAATATTGAGAAATATCGAACGAATGTTACTCAAGTTTTACTTTTCTAAACAAAAGATTTTTTATTACACGCGGCGGCCGCGCGTCGCTGAGTTGCGCGCTTTAACATGACTCGAGCGATTTTATGTTATATTTCGGTGCAGAAGAATATTTTACCTTACCACACCTAGTATACTTATAATAATAAAAGATAAAAAAATAGAGTCTTAAAGATTGTCTTACTCCACTAAAGTCCCGTGAATCTTCGCGAAGCTCCTCATGTAGTGCTTCCATGAGTCCTCGCACCGCGAACTTAGTGGCGCAGTACGGTACCAGGTTACGAAGTCCCACCACACCCGCCATCGACGACAACGCCACCACATGCCCGTGGTTACGCGACATCATGCTTGGCAGGAATGCTTGGAGTAGCTAAACAGAATACGTTTTGTCATATTGTGAAATATTTTTTATTTCAAACACAGCCTGAATCACAACTATATTCAACCTAGGATAGGCCAATAAGAGGCTGGATATCTTCCTCATTTTGCGCCAGATATCACAGTACTCCGTTTTTCTTATCCGGCATCCAGCCTCCACGAGCACTGTGCCACGCTTGCCAAGACGTGATCTCCATTCTAGAACGCGTCTATCTCAACGGACATCAGTTCTACATGATACATGACTGTCCACATTTTAACTTGGTGATAATACTAGGCCAAACTAATTATAAATTGAAATTACCGGGTATAAGAGACCTAACATCTGTTGTCTCGGGTGACGGGCGCAGTGCGACATTGATGGAGGATAATAACTGTCTATCAGTTGTTGGTCTCCTTTAATGCCGCTCTGTCATGGTCTGGCGTATCACTTACCATCAGGTGAACGTCCAGACCGTCCTGTACACTTATAACATAAAAAAAAAATTTAGGTACAGTCAGGCCATATAAAAAAAAACAGAACATTTCTTGTTGTTAATGATAACAAGACGTTCAAAAATTTAAGTTTATGCACCTAACGTTTTCGAATTGTAGAATACTCCTGCTCAGCAACTGTTTATATTATAGCTCCTAGACGACTGCGGAATAAAGGCGTCTTCTTCTCTCTCTTCAAATTAAGCAACAAATTTGTAGTTTGTGCCCTCAACAACAGAATCATACATTCTTGTAACGTCTCTCTCTAGCCTATCGCATATCATAAAGGGCAAAGGGCTCCCTCATTTTTCACTAGATTTAATTTATGAGTGAATTATTATTACGAACCAAACACACCTAAAACTATCGACACGTTTAGCTGCTGCTTGACTGAATTCACCAAGGTCTCATGTGTTGTATGTTACTTTTGATTCATTTTCATTTTCTTAGGTTAAATTATTGAGGTAAAATGGTTCTATTGTTATTAAATAGTTAATATTATTTTGTAATATTATAATTGCCTATGCTATCGCATTGGGCAAACCTGTAATGTTAGTCGTAAGATTCTATCTATTCAACCTATCGCAGTCCAGCCTTCACCAGCGACCTTCCGCAAGTCGTCTAAGATCCTGTCGTAGTAAACAGACTGTGCATGCATTAAAAAATCTGTAATGTAATGTTAAACTAAGAAAACAGAAATATATGACTTCACTAACCCAGAGATGCGCCAGGACATTGACGTCGAACAATGCATGTATCTCCTTAGGCGTGGTCTCGAGCAGCGGCTTGCAGGGCATGATGCCTGCGTTGTTCACCAACATCGTGACTTCACCGACTTCGCGGCGGACCTTTTCCGCTAACGCGTTGATGGCTTCGCGGCTAGTGACGTCACACCTATGAAATCAATCACACATATAAATTTCAGTATAAAAACCTTTTTTTATCAACAGGGTAGCAAAATCTCTGTAAAAATCGAGGTGTAATTATGTTGAATGTTTTTTATACAGTAGAGTCCGTTTATAATGACATCGAAAGGAATCGACAAACACGACATAATAAGCAGACGTCATACAAAGCGTTATGTGAAATGAAAAACCTTTTTTATGTAAATATGTATGTTATTAAGTATTTTAATACAGAAACATTGTAATTACATATGTATACGACCATATTAAATCAAAATTGCACGTAATCAGCACATTATTATAACTACACATACAAGTGTATTTTTCACTGTAAGTAACCTGTAATTTTTGTCTGCTTTTGTTTTTAATTTTATTGTAAAAACAGTCTCTTATACTGTTGTGTATAGAAGACAGCTATGGTCAAATTATCATTTTCAATATTGCTGTGAACAAATCGTGATAATATTTCTGCAGCTTTTAATACCTCTTCTGCGGTAGGTAATGATCTAGAGGGTGGTGAATCAAATCCCGCTACGTACCAATGTCTCTTCGAATTTTCGAAATTATATGTACGTATATCCGACGCAATACGGTGAAGGAAAACATCGTGAGATAACCTGCGCACGCCTGCGAACAAAGGTGGCGCGTGAAGTCGGTCAATCTACACTGGGCCCGCTTGGATGACTAAGACCTAAGGTTTCCTCTCTACATTTTGCTTCACCGTAAGAACATCGGATAGCGTACTTATAATTTAGGAAATTCGGAAATACATTGGTATGTGGCGGGATTCGAACCTGCCCTCTCCAGATAGGAAAGCAACAGCCCACACCAATGAACCACCGACGCTCTAGAAACGTAAATACGTACAGCCATAAACTACATCACAGTACAACGAACGAATTAGTACAAATTGTATTGTTTTGTTTTATATAGGTACATATACACATAATCGCGTGTGAATAAGCAAGATGTATAGCGTTGTTCAGTAGCCTTGCATTCAAAATAGAAATCATTAGCATCGAGCTCAAAGAAACTCGAAACGAGCATTTAGATTTGCGTTGATATTAGTCATCATCATCATCAGCTCATAAACGTCCCCACCGAGGGGCACGAGCCTACCCGTATAGGGTGATTAGGCCTTAGTCGTCCACGCCCAGTGCGGATTTGGACGACTTTCACACACAACCTTCGAATCTTTTCGCAGGCTTGCTGAAGGTTCCCTCACGATATTTTCCTTCACCGTAAGAGCGTCGGATAACGTACATATATTTTCGAAAATTCGAAAACACATTGGTACGTATCGGGATTTGAACCTCAGGCCTCTTGGTAGGAAGGTGACAGTCCACACCATTGAGCCACCGACGCTCTTATATTAGTACCGTTAAGTATTTAGATAAACAACTATATAGGTACTTACATTGTTAAAAAGATAAATAAATAAAAAAAGCTTATAAATAAAAGCTTATGCCTAATAAAAATTTTTTCCCAAGGGACGCCCTCCGGCCTGATGGACCGACTTGCGAAAGGTCGCTGGTGGAGGCTGGATGAGAGAAGCGGAGGACCGGGATATCTGGCGCAAAATGGGGGAAACCTATGTCCAGCAGTGGACTGCAATAGGTTGAATAGGTAAGTAAGGGACACCTAGGACATTTAAAGGAGATTCCGGGTAGGCAACATTGTTTAACAGCACTGTGTTTTTTGAGATAGCATTTTAAAAACTTGATTATCCGAAAATAAAGAGGGGATACCGTGCTTCGCAGGGTACGTTAAGTTTATGCTGTGTGGGAAAGCCTATTTGCTGCAGTGCGACATTGTATGCCGATGAAATTTATGATGAATGGATCCTATTCTGAACCATATCTACCAACCATGAACGTATGTAAAAACACGGAAAGAATTTTACATCAAAAGTGAGGTTTTCAATCCAAAAATTTGGCCAGTTTTTGGATTGAAAACCACAAAATATTTAGTCATTTGGCGCGCATCTGTCAACAGAGCCATATAAAGAAAAATATGTAGGGAAAAAATTAGCATGGCCCGTGTTGTGAAATTGTGCAAAAATCGCAGCAAACTAATGAAAACTATCCAGAAATTACGTACCATAGGTAAATGAACAATTTTTAGTTCAAAACACTGCAATCAGTAGATATACATTTTTTTTGCAAATATTACATCATAGACAGCAGCAGCCGATGGCCGATGGGGCGGAAAGGTTCTCGAGTGGCGTCCGCGTTACGGAAAACGAAGCGTAGGCCGACCCCATACCAGATGGTCTGATGATCTGGTTAAGGTGGCAGGTAGCAGATGGATGTCAACTGCAAGGGATCGGTCCGCGTGGAAATCATTAGGGGAGGCCTTCGTTCAGCAGTGGACTTTCTAGGTTGTAATGAGACAGCAGCTGTCCTTATGGGGATACAAGTACTAATGATAATCCGTCCGTATTTTTTATACTTCAATGCGCCCAACATTACATTTATGTGATGAGATTATCTGTATTTCGAGTTTAGGCAGTGAAGTTATTGAATGCTCTGACTATGGATGTCGCCAAAACTAGAGACTATTTTTAGTAAAATAAATGGAACAATGAAAAAAGCATGCTTACTCATATCTGAAAGCTTTTCCTTTATCCTCTTTGATGATTTCGACGGTTTCCTGATTCCCTCGAGGGTTGATATCAATGCAGACCACGGTGGCGCCGAGTTTGCCGAACTTGATTGCTGTCTCTCGTCCCATGCCATGACCAGTACCAGTTATCTGGAAATAAAAATCGGGGCAATGGAAACTAGATTTATACAAAAGAAATCCAAATTTGAAACCTTGTTCGATGCTAACCTAACCAACCAACCGAACACTTAAACCAACGTTTATTACTAGGTGGTAGACTCGGTACTGAGTCGTCTAGGTAGGTACCACCACCACCTACCTAGCTGATTGAGACCAACACCTGATAAGCAGTTATTATTCTCCATCGATGCCGCACTGTGCCTGACACCTGAGACAATAAATGTTAGATCTCATATACCTGGTAATTTTACTAGCTACAGTACCCTCATCTCGAAACACAGAAGTGCAAAACACTTCTAGTTTACGGGACGATATCTGGCACTGCGGTGGTACCTACCTACTTTACTGAGACGATTCAGTACCGAGTCTGCTACCTAGTAATAAACGTTGGTTTAGGTGTGGGAAAATGTGTAAATATCTAGAGACATTCACACAGCTCCATCTATCTCCAATTTAAGCAGAGTGATAGAAACATCCAGACCAATACAAATAAACATAAATATGTGTACTGTGCGTGAATGATACCCAGGGCAGGAACCCTTGGTGTAGTAGCCAACGTCTCAACCATTACAACACACGGTTGTCACATGTCCCCTTGCATCCTTTCTGTAAACAATTCCACGATGTCTACATTTGGAACTGCGATGATAATTTTTTTATTTCTATTTACCAGTACGATTTCCCCTTTTACGCTCTTCGGCTCTGGCGGCACGAAGAACTGGTAGACGCAGTAGATCCACATGGCCGTCATGCGCACGTACAGAACAGCTACCTCCAAAGCGACCGACACGAAGTTGTATACCTTCATGCCGATGCCACGCTCGTCCGTCCTGTAACAACAAAAAAATAATATTTAGATTGGTTAACACCCAACAATCCACATTTGGACCCATGTGGTAAATTACGGCCCTATGTCCCATAATTTTATTGTGAGGAAAGGCCTACAGTGGGCCATTATAGGCTGATGATGAGGAACACCAACACTATCAAAGTAAAAAAATATGATTTATTTAATACACACATCATTACCATAGAATCAGTCCATTGCTGGTCATCTTCCTTATGACATGAGGGAAATAAGATTGTAAGCTTCAGATTATGGCCGTTGGCAAGCTACAGCTGATATAGTCCCAGTTGGCGAATAGAGCGTAAAAGATTTGCATATTCATATCCTTAGTATTGACTAAGGATACCTATATTTTTATATGCATATCTTTATTGCACTCCATAAGTAACATAGATGTTAAAACAATATAGGTAAGTACATTTATGGAGCCTGTAGGGCACGGCAATTATTAAAACAATTATTGCCTTAATAATAATAATTAAGGCCTAAACTGACCTGACCTGACATTTATATTGTTAATTTTATAATATTTATTGATTCAACATTATATGGATATAAATTTTAATTTATTTATGTGCAAGAATAAAAATATATCTAATTATAATGAATTTTCATATAGCATATTCGTTCTAGGTAGTTTTGTGGTGGTAGTCTTCAATAGATTTAAATAAATTAAATAAAAAAATGTGTGAATAACATTTTATTGTTTATTTTGTAAATTAAATTTTATGTATTGATGCTTTTTATCTGAAATAAATGCAAACTTTTTACGATTTGTTTTTAAACAAGTACACACACAACTTATTAATAATGGTTATTTACTACTTTTAATACATAGGTATAGCTGAAACTTGGTATAATTTTAATAAGAACGTGCCCGTTGATGTGAGACCTCATACACATACTTCGACAGTCTTGATTTTGCTTTTGGGTAAAACTGTGTTTAAGGCTATAGATGGGATCAGTAACATGATTCTGTGACTTAACCAGGGCCGTCTCTAGGTCATGTGGCGCCCGTGTGCAAACATTCCCCTAGCGCCCGTAGCGCACGTGCGTTCCTCGGAGGAACTCATAATGCGAGCGGCGCTCGGCGCCCCTACCACCGCGGCGCCCGTGTGCAACGCACACCACCCATCTAAGGGAAACACGCCTCTGGACTTAAAATTTAAAAAATAGAATGAACCTTTACGCATTTGACTGTGATGGTTAGAAGCGAACTTTTAGAGTATTTAAAAACAAACGAACACTAAACAAGCACCACACGTAAATACATAATTATAATTCACACTGCGCGTTGTCCTCGTGTAGTATATATTTGATTAACGTAGTTCTATTTGATCCGAATTCATTATAAGATTAAACTCTGAGTCATTGTTATTACTACTTCCTGGTTAGGTTACCTTAATACAACAACCTCTTCCCTGGGTTTTATTGAATCTGTGAATATGCCAATGAACTATGGCAAAATCATAATAATTGGTATCTGAACTTATAGATAGGGTAGATATTTCTTACTCTCTTTATAACCTATGGCCATCTACTGGCATAAATAGGCCTCGCATTTTGCGTGATATTAGCTTGCGCCAGTAAAGCGGTCAATATCTTTGTCACTTTCTTCCAGCACTGCAGCTTTGGCGCGGGATGGTTGCTTTGCTCATCAGTAACCTTTGTTTTCTTACAAATAAATAAATATAAATATCCACTGACATTCACACCGCGCCATCTAGCCCCAGCATGAGTATCTTATTGCTTACAATAACATACCATCACTCTCATTACAGGACCCATTATGGTACGTTTTGCTTAATTATGTGGCAACACATCAATGAACACATTGTACTCGCTCAAAACAATCTCACTTATAATGAGAGGCAAAGGTAAACGTTAATGATTCCGCAAATTATTTTCAAATGAACATGTTACATACTCGAGTCATGAGTTGGAAAAAAACCGTCAAAGTATGTTTTATGATTGTGCTGTTTTGTGTTATGACATGATTACTTTGTAATAATAAAAATTGGCCAAGCGCGAGTCGGACTCGCACGTGGAGGGTTCCGCAGTAGCAAGTATAAAATTATTTTTATTTACTTAGGCACTTAAGCTTTAATATGAATAAATAGTGATTCACCGTTTTTGATGTATAAAAAAATACACACCAGAAATCGTTCAAACTAAATTTCGTTGTTCGATTTTATGGTCATGTACATCATATATTTTTTTAAATTTTATCAACCCCATAGTTTAGACATTTTTTTTCAAGTTTCTTATTAAAACCTAATAGCGGTTCTCAGAATACATATACGTATAAAGTTTGAATAGTGTAGTGCTTATAGTTTCGGAGAAAAAGGGGTTGTTATTCGGACGGACGGACGGACGGACAGACAGACAGACAGACTTGACGAATCTATAAGGGTTCGGTTTTTTGCCATTTGGCTACGGAACTCTAAAAAACCGTCTTTGTGTAGCAAAGTAAGGCAGGTGGATGTCATATCCCCGAATTTGTTAACAAATCAATGCAGGATGTCTTTAGGACCCTGAAGTCGTCTGAACGAGGGGTCAACGTCAGGAAAGTATATTTCTTATCTACATTTTGCTGGCGATATGGTCATCGTGGCAAAGTTCTCGAGTGCAGAGACGCTGAACAGCCTCAAATGAATCTTACTGACGCCAAAACCAACCACTACGTGTTGATGGCGTCCGTTTGGACAAAAATAAAACCGTTTGGATAGAGTGAGTTAATTTGCCAGTTTGTCTAAAATGTTGTTGAAAGTACTTTTTATATTGTAAGTCGATGTAGGTGTGTGTTTTTGATAAAGCATTTAAATGTAGGATGAGGCTTTGAAGATTACGACAGTCATATTTGCTTTTTGGTTAAGGCTGCTCGAGTTTATAAGCTTATAGACCTTTATTATAAATAGCATAATTTGAATAAATATTTGACACAAAACATTAAGGTATAGGTAAAAAAAAAAATCTAGTCAGTGAGTGAGGTTCTGTGCAGAATTATTAATGCTTGGCATTTTTAAATTTCAAATAACCGACACTTCTCATGTTCTTAATGATATAAGTTATATTCGTGCTTTGAATGGCAGAAAAAACTATTCATCATCATCAGCTCATTAAATATCCCCACCGAGGGGCACACGCCTAACCGAAAAGGGTGGTCTAAGTCGTCAACGCGGCCCCAGTGCAGATTGGTAGACTTCACCCACAATCTCTGAATCTCTTGGCAAGCGTGCGCAGGTTTCCTCACGATGTTATTCTTCACCGTAAGAGCGTCGGATAAACGTACATATAATTTCGAAAATTCGAAGTGACAATGGATATGATGGATTTAAATCTACCAGAAAGGCCAGGCAGGAAATAGTCACACCAATGAGCCACCGACGCTCGATCAGGTCCCGGTTAATATAACGGTGCTGGAGTGTTCCAAATCCCCCATAACTATTTTGGGGCGGGAAAAATGCCATATGATAGGCTGGTGGGCTTGAAGTTTAATGACAAACAAAAACATTTCATATAAACTGTTCTCAAAACGAAGTTAGGTTAAACTTGAATTTGGGTCGGTAGTTAGGAGGCCGTGTAGATTCAGAAGCTGGGCTCTACATGACATCTGATATCTTTTCACAGTGCAAACCTTATGTGATTGTCTTGGCACGTTTTCATGAAATGTTGTTGATGGGATTTCATTTCTTTTTGTAAATTGCAAGGCAGTCTTCTTAGAGATCTTTTCTTAATTATTAATAGGTATTCTAATTATTGTTGTAGACGAAAACTAGAACCACCCGAAAATACCAATTTGGCCAAATTGACAAAATCGATGACAGTTTTCTTATAAGTAACAGTTATTTCGCATCCTCATACCACGATACTCGTATATCGCAACTCTTAAGCCACTTTGTAGTTATTCAGTACAATGTCAGTAGGAAAACGGGGTCAACTGCAGTTTTACGTAATTGTTTCCGTTAATTAACGGTTTTCATAAGTACGAGTAACATACATACAAAGGTGTATGAGTCTAGGTCATTTGTCCTGTGACCAGTTATGAAATCGATTTTGGGCAAAACGTACAAGTTTTCTTGAATTAATAAACTAATAATAAATAAATATTAACTGACATTCTCACAGCGCCATCTAGTCCCTAAATCCTAAATTATCCTGTAATATGAGTACTAAACAACGGATAAACATACTTATATACTTTTTTTGTAAATGACAGACATGTTCATGCACACAGATGCGTACTGCCCGGGGAACCCGGAACCCTTGATAGTAGCTGACGTCTCAACCATTACACCAAATGGGTCGCTTACTTAAGAATACGAAAATTTGTCAACTTTACAGTTTTACAATACTAGCTTGATCTAGATTGGAGCTAAGGCCATTTTAAACAGTTTAACACGTAAAGCCTGTTTGGTGACATAGACGCTCGAGAACTAGTCTGTACACGGCGTCCATGACCAGTATACAAGGTCGTTTTATGACTCAAGTATGAAAAGACATAAACATGTATGGAGTTCCAGAAATCTAAATATATATAACTCTAAGGTGACTAACTGAATAACTGACTGACATAGTGCACAACGCACAACCGAAACCACTGGACGGATCGGGCTAAAATTTGGTATGCAGATAAATCGTATGTCATAGGCATCCGCTACGAAAGGATTTTGAATTATTTTACCCCCTAGGGGATAAAATAGGGGATGAAATTTTGTATGACACTGTCAATTTTAAACCGATCGGGTTAAGACTTTGCATGTATAAAACTACTATGACGTAGGCATCTCCTAAAAAGGATTTTGCTAAAATCTACCCCTAAGTGAAAAATAATGCTTCTTAACAAGAGCGAAGCCGTGGGCAAAAGCTAGTCTAAAATAATACGTTATGCCTTCGGTCCCAGTTACTATCTTAGGAATTAGGATGATATAGTACGATACACAATAGATGAACAAATGGAGACCTGAGCAAGATGGGGACCTATTTTAATGATAGTGAAACAAAAGAATTATGAAATATTGAAAAATAACATGATCGTAAACAATATATAAATATTTCCGCCATCGCTCACCACCGTACTTCCAAAGAGACCCGAAAAAGGACTTCAGAACAGTGGTCATCTTACGTGATTTGTACTATTGTTGTTTATAACGATTATAACCCCCAATCTGCACTGTGCCTGCGTGGACGACTAAGGTCTATACGCCCTCGTACGGGTAGACTCGTGCCCCACGGGGGGGACGTTTAATGATCTGATGAAGAAGTAGGTACAATGGGCGGCATTAGCGCACGAGGCAATTTCTTCCTCAGGAGAAAAACTAATAGTTTAAAAGCTTTCATTCCCGTTTAAATATAAAAGCATGACCAGTTTATAAACTAAACCTCTACATGTCCTATATGAATATGAAATAATATGTATGATATCTCTATGCCTCAGTATAAGACACAAAAAAGGATGCACACAAAGCAACATGAAGTCGCGCTTTTTATAGTACTACGCAAAAGTTGTTGACCCCACGTTATCGCAAGGTCTGATATTTTCCCCATCAAAAAATAATTGGTAAAGGTCCCGGGTATTTGATTATAACTTTTTGTGTATTTTTTAAGGAAAAAAAATGCAATTAGTGTGCCTTAACGGTTTATATTCAAAAACCAAGATGGCTGAGATTTGAGAGATAGACAGTTTAGTCTGGAACATACCATCTTTTTCTGCCGTCCAAATTTCAAACTCAAAAACCATTTAGACAATTTAGAGAATTAATAAACTAAATCGAGTCGAAAGCAACATTTTGACTCTTTTTTCTATTTACCAGATACCTATTCCTCATCCAGAATTTCTTTTAATTAAAACACGGACATTTAAGTGACATTATAGTATTTTACTTGGTGGTAGACTCGATACTGAATCGTTCCGGTAGGTATACAGGTAGTTAGGTGTGAATCTCAGTGGATATTTATTAATTAAACATAGATACATAATTATATCGAAATCCAGCTATAAAATGTAAATGTAGGAATCAATTAACTTATAGGTAGGTAATCGTACTTGTTATATTCGTATTTTTATGTTTATTGAATACTCAATACTCAATTTTATTGCATTCCATAGTATTACACGGTGGACTTACAAATAATAAAGGACCTTATGGACCCTGTCGGCACAACAACAATGTAGGAGAGAGGAGGAGGCTGGATTCTGACAATACAATTTACTTTATCAATCTGTGTGTATATGTATATCTTTAAAATTTGATTTATATTTTTTTAAATTTTTACCTTAGCTTATATTTGTATACTATAATATGTATTTATCGCCTATGTTATCATTTGCATAGTACATAGTAATGGATTATTTGAAAGGGATTAAGTTTATCATATTCGGCTAATATTTATCAGTTAGGTATTCTTTGATACTGTAATAGCTTTTTCGTATTAAATTTTTTTTAAATTATTAAAAAAATATATCATGGTTTTCATTTCTTATGTTATCCGGTAGTTTATTGTAAATTTTTATCGACATAATAGGACGCTCACCTGATGGTAAATGATACGCCTGCATGTTCTAGGCATTTCAATATTGTGACATTGAAATTACTAACCTCGTAAATCACGGATATACTCGTAGGTACATGCAAATAGATTATCACTAATTCACTAGTCACTTATCTAGTTTAAGTGGTACTTACTTAACGAGTGGCTTTTAACTTATATGACAGGAGGGTATTATGCTAGGTAATGGAATTATTTCCCTCTTGGTTACTGACGTAAATGAAACATTATTTGACAACAGGTAGGTATGTTAACAGCTACTAAAACATCTTAGTAATAAAGTTAGGTATACTCCAAATTGTTTTATCTATAATGTTTAATAAATGTTTATTGGCAGTAACAAAAATTAGCTACATTAACAGAGTAAGTGTCCAGTGTCCCCTTTTAAGCTTCTAATTGTCTGTATAGGGTACACTGCTCTTCCGAAGGTCGGTAAAATTATATAGCTTTATTATATAATTCAAAATTCAAAAGTAAAAAGGAAAACAACAAAAATAATATCACTAAAATTACAACCAGAAAGATACAACAAACTTTTATAATGTGACTTAAAACTATTTAAACATTTATGTGTATGTGTGTATGTGTGTGTGTATGTGTGTGTGTATATGTGTGGCTGAGTGTGCGTGCGTACGTGTGTGTTTGTGTATATGTAGGTGTGTAGGTATATTTGTCTAATTCAGGAGTCTCAACTTTATCATAACTTTTTGTTATCAACCATTCTGAGATAATTCTCCTGCATTCATGATATGGCGCTCTATGTATATTTTTATCTTTATCAATGATGTTGAATATTCGAATGGATCTATTATTTTTAATATTCATTATTGTTTTGAATAACCATCAAAAGTACAATTTAAGGTCTTTCTCTTCTATCGCATTTCAATGCTGAGCATTGGTCTCTAACATCATTTGTTTGACACTGCATCTCTTGGTCAGGTGTATCACTTATCACCGGGTGAGCGCACTGACCGGCCCTGTTCATTTATGGCATAAAAAATACATGAAATGTCATCAACAAACTACTCCCGAAAGATTACTAAACAAAAAGAAAATCATTGATCCCTGTTGAGATCAGATCTAGCAGCAGATCACTAAAAGGAACGTTTGCCATTTATTGATGGCAAATTTATTTTCTGGTTTCTACCACAGAGAAAGACTTTGAAAGTATTAATGCACAGTCCAAAGTCCTATTTTTAATGCATCCCCTAATTTGTTGTCTTTCTTTTTTAAGGTTTGCTGCGCACTCGTAACTACTACGGAGTAACCAGTGTCTATAGGAGACGAAAAAACCATCAAGTGATTGTCTACTTGATTCATCACCATCATATAATAATAAATAATAATAAATCTTTATTAAGTAAAAACATTTACATGTTAACCCTTACCAGTAGTCCCTAAACTAGGGCAGCCTGTATTTTAGGGACTAGAGTTTGAGGTTTGCACATTATACTTAAAATAAAAAAGGAAGGACAAACATTAAGGAAATTTTAGAATATTGACTAATAGTATTTATACACGCGTTTGCGTGCATTGAAAGGTGATAGGTGACACATGTCAGTGTGAGTAATATGAATGCGTGTAATGTTTGTGTGGTGTTATTGTGATCGGATTGTGTTTGTGATGTGTAAGTGTATGTAGGTATGTGGTTTTTTAAATTTATTATTTGTCACGTTATTATTACTTTATTTCTTTTTTTTATAACTTCCTCCCTACGTAACCCTAACTAATAACATTTCTGTTTCGTAGTATGATAGTGAAGAGAGCCATATCAGCCACATGATGTCCGTTCACTGAACATAGGCCCGCTTTGACGACTAATCCTTTACGGGTAGGCTCGAGCCCCTTGGGTGACGTTTAATCAACTGGTGATGATGATAACATGTTGATTATGTATCTCATAAGTCGCCGTAATGTTAAACTATCAGTTGTTCAACGAGCCGGCTCACTAACTTCCCGGTGTGCTGTAACACTGTCTGCAGTAACTGATCGCGCGGTCTAATCATACGTAGGGCGCTTACAAACTTATCTATCAACTTTTTTATATACATAATGGCACATACACTACATAAGTAAATGATGAGTTTGTGTGAGTGTGATGCCTGACAGAGGGGAAAAATATTTGATGTTTAGTAGGTTGCCAGGTGTCCAAATGAAACCGATGTAGGCTTTATGATAATACGGTGCCTGATGGTCTCTCCTGCTTGTTCATCAAATGCATTTTCTTTTAATCGTACTCTAAGTACATAAAATTCTAAGAATTAAGATGTTGGTCTTTCTTACCCATTTGTTAAGCCGAATTCACAGCTCCTCGCTTAGCGAGCATCATTAAATGTTTTAAAAGCCGATCAAAAATTTACGGTGGCCAAGAAATACATTTTTACCAGACAGACAATCAAAAACCTAACAATTTCTGGCTTAATCCAGGCGCCTGGCGATTTTAATTACCAGTACCATAACTGAAACATAAGAAAAATGTACGTGTCCTTTCGTATATTGTACCCTTCGATCATTAGTTTCTATGATCGATGATTGTACCTTTAATTTTTGGGTTCAAGTAATTCTGCTTAATAACGTAATACCTGCTTATTATACTATGCATATATGTACGTTGGATACACGTAAACAACCTTAAAGACTTGAGTTACAAAGAAGAAACAAAAAACAAAGCGAATAAGTTATTTTTTTGCAAGTTAAAATAGCAGCTATGCATTCATTGTTATAAAGATGATAAAAAACAATACCGTGCTTAGTTTTTGGTTTAAAAAGAACATTGTTATTTTAATACATGATCACGATTAATGCCAAATAATGATAGTAACTAAGTATGTTTTGTTTGTCCTTTTATTTCTGAAATACAATTTAAGGCTACCTAAACAAAATAATGATTACTCCAGCATCATCAATTTGGTGTTCTCCTTAAAATAAATCTCATAAGAGTTATGTAGCCATAATAAGAAGTGTATTGTGTAATTGTGTTCACTATAGGCAACCGGTGCGAGTTGCACACGGCATTTTGCGTTCGGATTCGTCGCGTCCTGTTCTGGATTGTACGGTGTAATGAATGGCAATACAGTTACTAGAAATAACATAATATTGAGAACTTTGGCTATATCACATATGTATGGCTCTTGGTAGGGACATCTTGCTGGGCAACCTGGGTGATTAACTATTCAAATCAAACGGTCTTTATCCAATGTAGTCTTACAAAGAACACTTATGACCATTATATGATTTTCAGCGCCCAAAACTCCTTAAAGTCGAGTGCATTGCCAAGTCTAGCTATGGACGGCATGGCTAAAATGATGAATCATTATATAACGGAATGATAAATGCTATTATTTTTTAACTAGCTATGGCTGTTGGCCGCAGATGGCCTTTACAGCTTCACCGGGCAATTGACAAGCGCAGATAGCCTTCAGACTTAAAAAAATACACAACGAGCTTAAGGGCGTCCCAGATTGGGACTGGAACCTCGGCTTAGGGCATTGCGGACAGGGCTAGTAGGAATAGGGACTGAGCGAACCTACGAGAAAACGCGACGATGTCCCGCCAGTGGCAATTTCCGAAATATTGCAGAGTTATTCCTTTTGGCTGCTTGATTTGATTTCTTTGTCCAAGGTCTGCCAGATCTTCGGTGACCTGTGATGACGACTAACCTTATTGATTTTTTTAAGTAGCCTAATAGCGCTAAGACCCCACAGACCAACGGTTTCGACACGAATGGGACAAAATCAATCCTACTGCATTCATAGCCTAGACACCTGTTTGCATCCTTATTAACGTTTCAGCAGCTTCACAGGCCGCACCAGCCCTATAGTTGGAAGAGCCAGCGTACCAAGACTTAGTATTTTAACAATACTTTATATATTTACTTTACGTACTGTGTGTAATCGGCCGATTAGGCAACATCAGTTGCATTAGTTAACACACATGAATAACCCGTTCTATATTGTCTATAATACGCGTACTAAATTATTCGGTGAAATACGTAGTGTCTAAATATTATCTTCAGTAAATAGAACTCAATGCTTTCTAATAATAATCATTTTAAAAATATTGAATAGATCAGGTGTATAAGATATTTCAATTGGATCTCCAAGACGATAATGTGTAAAGGTAATATTAATTCAAAAATTTTTGACTAAATTAATCATAGCACTCAAAAGACGGTAATGATTTGTGGAATTTTGTAACTACTGGACGAAATTGTTAAAAAAATGATAATTTAATTTCAACCTATGAATTGGAATGCTATAATTACAAATAATCGGAGCGTCGGCTCAATGTGTGGACTGTCGCCTTCCTACCGGGAGGGCTGAGGTTCAAATCCCGACACGTACCAATGTGTTTCGAATTTTCGAAAAATATATGTACGTTATCCGACGCTCTTACGGAGAAGGAAAACATCTTGAGGAACCTCATGCACACCTGCGAAGAGATTCGAAGGTTGTGTGTGAAGTCGTCCAATCCGCACTGAGCCCGCGTAGACGACTAAGGCCCTATACGGGTAGGCTCGTGCCCCTCGGTGGGGACGTTTAAAGAGCTGATGATGATGAATTACTCGTTAAGCCCTTTATGAACGAAATCATTACAAAGTGTAATGAAGTGTTAGTATTAGATCTGAACCTTGAATTAATTAAGACTAATGCTTCAAATGTTGCTCTCAACTTTGTTGCTAATTACACGTACTCACTTGATGAATAAAACATTTTTCTTCCTGCCGTTCGTGCCAACGAACGAAATGTTGAACCACATTGTCACTTCAGTCCCTACTTATTTACTTATCGTAAAGTAAAAAACAAGGACTACGGTTTTGCTTACAAAAGTTATGACGCGCGCCGGTGCACCAGGTTAGACTTCACTGGAGGTAGTGCATTGGTTGCAAACTGCAGTATGCAATTGCGCAACAATTAGAGGAAGCGTGTCGAAAATTGCATCTACAATGGACGCGGTGTGCCGTGTATCCTGCGCGTTAGTACTATACGATAGAAGATCTTTTTAAAATGCGTAGGATTAGATTGTATTCTAAATTGCCGTCACTACACGGAACAACAGTGCGCGCTACAATTCAAAATCGATAGGTACGAGTTACCTATTACATCCTATTAGCACAGATTAAATAAGCTATTAGTATCAAATAGTTTTTTTATGTCACATTATGTACAGGACGGTCAGCACGCTTTACGCCTGTCCATGATAGAATTACATCGAATAAAACGAACTGATAAGGTCTCTTATACCCGGTAATTAAGTATTGGAGAATTTTATAATATAAATAACTTTTAACGGCACTTCTTTTTTTCTGTAGAGTGTTATCAACGCCATACAAAGGTCATCATATTTATACCATTTCATGTTCTGAGCATCTATGAACAAGCATTGATATCTAAGGCTCAAGACTTATTGGGTTTATGTTTATTTAGATTTTATGGCTTTGTTTGAGCGCGTGTATCTCATTTTTATAAAAAAAGTGCTTTAAAGCCAATGTCAAGTGGATTTACGCGACGCGTTTAAGGTCAATGGTAGGCGCGTGCTCGGTCGAATTGCGTAAAATTACGTCTATGCAAGCACGTCAGGACGCTAGAAAACAATTCTAAACTTAAATTTAAATATTTAAAAAGCTGCATTCTTGGCATTGACGCTTAAGAAAGGATAATGCTTAGATAAACTATAAACTAACTTCATGCACAATCTCACTCAAAAAGTGTTCGCGCCTAAAGTATGCCAATCGCGTCAGTTGCAGAATTTTCATTCCTATCCATGTCATCATGACATAGTAGCTCGTACTTTCGCTTTGTACTCTTAGGTCAAAATTAAAATTAATAATTTTACGTTCTATATAAAACAATAACTAACTAACTAACGTATGTGTCATGTCACTGCACCGCGCCCGCCACCCGAGACGAAAGATTAGGTCTCATATACCAGGTAATTTTACTAGCTACAGTGCCCTCATCCCGAAACACAGGAGTGCAAAACACTCCTATTTCACGAGACAATATCTGGCACTGCGGTGGTCAACGGCGGATCCAGGGGAAGGGTCATGGGGGTTATGACCCCCCCTGAGCTATTTTTAAGTACTATACTAACGTACATTAACAAAATATCTTATAAGTTCTTAACTTGACTACTACTATATGACCCCCTCCTAGCGCCAAACTTGGATCCGCCCACGGCGGTGGTACCTACCTAGACGATGGTACCTACCTAGACCACTCAGTACCGAAACTACCACATAGTATAAGGCTATTATAATCAAAAGAGGTCCTCACACAAAAAGTATTATTAATATTTGGTAAGACTAAAAAGAATTGACCCTACAGCGACTCGGACCTCTTCACCATTGTAAGGTGCAGTTGGTAACCTTGACAATTGGTAAGCCAAGGACAGTGAGAAGGTGAAGGTCGTATGTGTCAAGTATACCACTTGTGTATTCAGTCCACGATACCAAACCGATGTTATGTTACCAAAGTGCACATGCCCGGTGCATACAAAACACGTGTACACTATTGTGTTTGTTAACCCTTACCCCTGGGCTTGAAGAAAACCTACATTATTTAAAAAAGTGTAGGTTTTATTGCAATAATGGTTTACAATTTGAAGTTCATATTATTTAGTATTAACTGACTTGACGTGTCTAAAAATTGCAGAAAAAAATTCAGTAACGACTGTTATCCAGTACTGATGGTAACATCAATACTACAATTCAATATTATTATGATTGATTATTATACAGTATAAAAAATAAGTATTTATTTATCATAAGCTGGACTGATAGCAGGTTAAGGTGGCGGGTCGCAGATGGATGTCAACCGCTAGGGGATCGTTGCGCGTGGAAATCAAAATTGAAAATTTTATAAAAATTATACTGATTCCAAACTTCTTAAGACTTAATAGGGAAAAATATTATACGCAAAATTTGATGATCACAAAGTTTCCGGGTATATCACTGAGGGCCTTATTTAAGGGTCATTGTATGCTTCGATCATTTTTCTTATTCTTATAACAATTTTTGTATTGATGTTTTATGCTCAGATGTTATGTTATTAAGTACTATTTTAACAAATAGCTACACAATATTAAATAACAAAAAGTCGATTGCGTGACCCATTTATGTGAGTGGTCAACGAACTTTATGATAACTCGATGACAACAATCATACAAATTTTTAAACAAAAAATTTATCGATGCTTTTATCAACTTCAATGAACTTACCTAACAAATGTTATCTTGCCACTTAAAAAACAACTGCTAATATTTTCAAACGAAATTTACCTCATCGTGTAGCTTAAAGATAAAATACTAACTTAAATTAGTTTATTTATTTCACTTGAACTAACATACATTCCATAAATTTTATTTTATGTTAAAATTTTATTTAATGTCTAATTTTTTTTACAATATATACAGGACGGTCTGGACGCTCACCTGTTGGTAAGTGATACGCCTGACCATGACAAAGCGGCATGGAAGGAGACCAACAATTGATAAACAGTTATTATTCTCCAACATTGCCGCACTGCGCCCATCACCCGAGACAACAGGTGTTAGGTCTCTTATACCCGGTTATTTTAAAGCTACAGTGCCCTCATCCCGAAACACTTCTATTTGACGGGACGATATCTAGCACTTAGGTACCAATTTAACTAGATGACTTAGTACCAAGTCTACCGCTTAGTTTATGGTCTGAGACATGTAGTACCTATTATAACGACCCATTTAATGGTTGAGTTGTCGACTACCTCACCAATTGGGTATACTAGGGTTCTATCCCCAGGCAGTACAAACATTTGTGTGCATGTCTGTCTGTAATGGTCCGGGTGTTTTCTATGTATAATATGTATGTATATACAAAAATAATGTATATATATATGTATATGTTTGGCGCTGTGTAAATGTAAATTAATATCGTATTCATTTAATTTAATGAAGGCAAATGCTTGATACTAGAATTCACTTACCAAGGCACCTTTGACATGACTGTCTCAGCCAGTCCATTTTTCCTATTTCCCGTTGTTGCCATTCTATACCTGAAACAACCAAGTAGTTAACATCAATGATATTCTGTATATCTAAAGGTAGATACGCCACCCGTGCCTCAAGAATGAACCGCCAAAGAAAATACAGTTTAGGCTCTTTGCTTAGGTAAATGTACGCTCATTCGAAATATCTGTATGTGTACTGTCGCTGCATTCGAAACATTTTTTTTTGTTGTTTTGTGAACATAACACGTATCTATACTTTTTACATCATTGTTTTACATTGTATTTTCTTATACTGCAGTAACTAAACGATCAAAAGTGGATGTTGGCTTCCAACGAGACATTCTTCGCCTAACCACTTTATTTTCAGCTACCATTCGCCAGAGTGGCATTTGCATATAGCTGCGATAGATCATGCGCGTGTGTATGTGTGTGTGTGTGTGCGCGCGTGCATGTGTTGCGTGTGAGTTTCAGGGTGTGTATGATGTGGTGTGTGTGTAATTTTTCTTCTGTCTTCATAATATACATGCCTTTAGTTTAAAACATATTATTATGTTGATGTCTGTGCCAGAAATATAGGGAAGAAAAAAAGATAAAAAAGACACGAATTTTGCATTCGCGGGAAGGTAATGGAACAAATGCCAAATTTTACCTGAGTCTAAGGTCGTTTGCCTGAGAACGTCAGTCTTAATAAGTTTTCCGCCATGGTGTTCGAGAATGTTCCAGTCCGTATGGTAAAGTCATAAAATGACACCCCTATTCATTTGAGACGTTCTAGGTTCCGTGTTTGATCCTGTGCAGTACATTTTTTTTTGCATGAATATGTCAGTTCTTTTTTTTTATTGAACAGAAGGCAAACGAGCATACGGTTACCTGATGGTAAGTGACACCGCCGCCTATGAACATTTGCAAGATCTCAGGTCCCAGAAATGCGTTGCAGGCCCTTAAGGTCGTAGGTATCGCTCCGGAAATGGAGGTATCGAGTGTAAAGGTATGTGTTTTTATTATTAAACTTATGATATGTGTTATTTATTTAATATAGAATGTAATAGAAATGGGTGAGCTATTAGTCTCTCTCTCAGGGTCTTAGGTACTTGATTTTTTTAGTTTTTTATAATTCATTTAGAAAATATTTGTATAGGTACATAGGTAGGTTGCTCAATGGTGTGGACTGTTGCCCTCTCATCAGGAGGGCTGAGATTCAAATCCCGTCACGTACCAATGTGATTTCGAAATTATATTATATATATCACTATACTTAGGAATCCCTTCCCCGTAACTCTAAAGGTTTACATTTTTGTAACATATATCTATATAAAATACTGAAAGAAGTCCGGTATAATATCCCCCCTTCCCCTCTCTTTTAAGGCTTTTGGGGCCGATTTCCGAAAAAAGAAAAATGAAAGATTATTGTTGCCTTACAGCCCCCATACCAATTTTAGGCTTTCTACCTTAAAAACTGCGGAAAATCGGATATGGTATTTCCTCCCCTATTTGAAGGGTTTGGGGTTGGATTTTAAGAAAAAAATATATATGCCATATTTTTTCATTTCTGACAAATAGTCCGCATACCAAATTTCAGCGTCGTACTACTAATTGCGGATGTTCCATACAAACTTCCAACCCCATTTTAGGAAAGTGGGGGTTAAACGGGACAAAAAGTAGCCCAAAACCTATTCTAGGTTACTTTCTATCAACATACCAAGTTTCAAAAAATCTACCTTAAACTGCGAAAAATCGGATATGATATTTCCTCCCCTAATTGGGGATGGAATTTTGGAAAAAAAAATGCCATATTTTTTCATTACTGACAAAAGTCCGCATACCTAATTTCAGCGTCGTATACAAAAATTGCGGAATGTTCATACAAACTTCCAACCCCA
Source organism: Leucinodes orbonalis (assembly GCA_019425675.1). Taxonomy (NCBI): domain Eukaryota; kingdom Metazoa; phylum Arthropoda; class Insecta; order Lepidoptera; family Crambidae; genus Leucinodes; species Leucinodes orbonalis. The sequence continues at coordinate 117,321 of PQWD01014593.1, read as the reverse complement.
TTTTAGGAAGTGGGGGGTGAAAACAGGACAAAAAGTAGACTCAAACCTATTTTTGTTTACCTCCTATCAACATACCAAGTAAAACTCTACAAAATCGATATGATACTTCCTCCCTATTAGAAGGCTTGGGGTGATTTTTGAAAAAAAATATATATGCCATATTTTTTCGTTAATGACAAATAGTCCGCATACCAAATTTCAGCGTTGTACTTCAAAATTGCGGAATGTTCCATACAAACTTCCAACCCCAATTTTAGGAAGTGGGGGTGGAAACGGAACAAAAGTAGCCTAAACTTATTCTGGGTACCTTCTATCAACATACAAGTTTCAAAAATCCGTTCAGCCGTTTAGGCGTGAAAGCGAAACAAACAAACATACAGACAGACAGAGATACTTTCACATTTATAATATTAGTATGGATTATACGACGCTCTTACGGTGAAAACATCGCGAGGAAAACTGCGCACGCCCGCAAAAAAGATACAAAATTTGTGCGTGAAGTCGGCCAATCCGCTCTGGGCCCGGTGGACGGCTAGGCCTAAACCACCCTTACGGTAGACTCGTGCCCCTCGGTGGGGACGTTCAATGAGCTGATGTGATGATGACATAGGTAGGTACCAACTCCCGATGTTATGCGTTTTACGTAATATCTGACTTGGTACTTATGCAAATTCGTACAAAATAATTATGGCTATCCATGTGTCCTTATGTAAAATGAAGGTATTGATGTGCAAATTAGAAATAAATATTTAAGTAGTATATACATAACTTAATGCTATAGAAGCGTTTTACCTTTCCTTTTTAATTATAATTTGGAAAGTATTATATATACAAATTAATTCATTTAAGTATGATTATGTACATATCTTCTTACATAAATTAATAATCAAATTTTAATATTTGCTTGTTGATACTAATAATAATAACAACTTAAATTAATATCAAAAAGTGACAAACAATAAAAATTAAAATTATTATAGGTACGGATAAAGTGAATTCTATTATTGTAATTTAAAACATAAATGATATAGATGGTTTTTAGGTTCCTCAGCCATAGCGATCTGAAAGGAGCAGTTGCCACGAACCCAATTGTACTTTCGAATTTTCGAATTATGTGTACGTTTATTCGACGCTGTTACAGCGAAGTAAAACATCGTGAGAAAACCTGCGCATGCCTACGAAAGATTCAAAGGATGTGCGCGAAGTCAGCCAACCCGCTCTGCACCGCGTGGACGACTAAAACGTATATACGATACGAGTAGGCTCGTGCCCCTCAGTGGGGACGTATAATGAGCTAATGATGATGATGATGATGAACGTAATGTGTGTGGAAGGCCTGTACCTACAGTGAGTCCTTATTTAATATTTTTTATTACATTTCAGAATACCTGTATATTATTGAATTTTAGCATGTAGGTTATATATAAAATATCTTTGTAACAAAGTTTGTAAACGTAATTATGTATTTAATTTTGTTTACCTTACCTAAGATATTCCAAGCTAATAATATTATTTATGTGAGTTTAGTGTACCTATACAGTATCACATTAACTTTTAAAACGTAGTCTGTTTTACCAGATTTTCATTTATTATCTGATAATCAAAGAAAATGTAAACACACCAGTGCAACGTCATAAAATAAAAACATTTTGTTGGAAAAAAAAACAATCAATGTGACATTTATTTTAGTTGACTTATCGTAACCGGGCCACAAAATATTTTTTATATTCGGAGATTCATGAAAATAACTCAACAGTCCAACGAACTAACAACTAACTTACGACATTCAATTATTATTATAAACGCAGAGAAATAGGCCAACTGACAGTTATATTTTGCGAATAATAACTATGGCTATTAAATAATAAATCAAAATAACACTTACAAGCGTCACACCAATTCAACGCGATTTGTTTTTTTTTTTCAAATTTCGAACAAGGGAATATGACTTCGAGCGCTTTCCGAACGCGGCCACTCCAGGCGCAACGACACACAAACTAAACAGCCGGCATGATTCGCACTGGCTTGCACCGCGTGCTTCTCGTTGCGTGTATGATCTCTGGTTAAAATAAAATTGGGTTAATTCAAGGTCGATTAATACTATACTAAGTACTGACGGCTGACCAGCGTATTGAGATCATTGATCTGGGCCTAATAAAACAAACACAAACATGAATGCAAAAATAACTTGATTGATGCGTTTGCTAATCTAGAGAAAAAACGCTCGCAGTGACGAGACGGATTTAGTACGATATTTTTGTCATCTGACGTAACGAAGTCTAAATTAAATATTGGCATATTTGATGTTAACAAACTCATTACTTACCTTCATATTGTGTAGGGACGTTTCTAGGATGGTTGTTATCAGAATTTCTGAATTTTAAAAGGAAATTACTTTATTATACATACTTAAGTATATTTTAAAGCGTGTCATAACACACAAAACTAACTAGGATTTATATCGGGCACAGCAGTGCCCCCGCCAAGTCGAGCGCGGAGCAAACACCGGGCTTGACTAGATTTTTCAGAATATTTTTCGTGGGATTATTGGTGTTCGATCAAAGAATACCTTTTTTAATTTAAATTCTGTCTCTACTTATCATGATCCCGGTCCTCCGCTATTTTTATCCAAACTCCATAACGTACCTACGTCGTGAGACTCGTGATTCGATTCCATCAAATCAAAAAGTATCTCTTAGTTTAAGTGTTCCCGATTACTGGCAATATATATATTTTTATATTATCCTTATTTCTAACCTAAACAATCTTGTCAAAATTACGTTCCAAATTCAAACTCTTGCCGCGTAAATTATTTCGCTGTCCATCCATTGTATTATATTGAATCAATACGTACATTCTTGAGAAGTGTGATATTTACGTCTCGGTCACGAATTCTGTAATCGGTCCCATACGGTCAATATGTGACTGTGGCAACACTGCTGCTGACCTTCGAGGAGAATGTGGTCAAGTGGCTAAACGCAAGCTATTTCAAGTGATTAATCCAAGGTGCAGGGAACACAGTGTCGCCATGAATATCTATGGGTATTTTTAATTACGTTCTTATAAAAAGACAGGTTAACCAGGACTAGTAAAAATTTAAGTGAGAGTAAATGAATGAGTAACAGATTAAAAAACGTTTAAGTACCTGCAGACTACATTTACTCTGCCAAAACCCTTTTTGTTTGTAGAATGTTGAATTATGTAAAAATCCAATTGAATCCTGACTCCTGAGTCGGGCAGCAAATGTGACTGTTTCAGTGATTTCATCCAAGCGAAAATTATTTTTTCCGTTTAGTTTAGGTCTTTAGACAAAAGTATAATCTAGAAGCATCTTTCTGACAACTTAACAATTAGCGTAGTTGATATTCTAAGCAACAGCCTGACCAGTAGTGGTTATCTTCCCACGACTATGCTGTGCAGGTAGACCTGTGCCCTTTAGTGGTACTCATAAATAAATAAATATCCACTGACATTCACACAGCGCCATCTAGCCCCAAGTTAAGCGTGAAGCCTGTATTGTGGGTACTAAACAACGGATAAACTTAATTATATACATTTTTTTAGTAAATACATACATATTATACATAGAAAACACCCAACATTACAAACAGACATGTTCATGCACACAAATGTTTGTACTGCCCGGGGATTGAACCCGGAACCCTTGGTGTTGCAGTTGACCTCTCAACCGCAACACCAAATGGGTCGTCATAATTATAGATATACTTATTCTCATTTCTTCCCTTTGCCCTCTGAAAGTTCTGTGTTGGTTGTAAGTTTCCCTCATTTAGCGCCTTAAAGCGAAATCTTAATTGACCCGAAATGAGGTGGCTATGCCCATCCAGCCTCCGGACCTTTTTCAAAGGGTAAAAGATTTTAGTCTTTTACCCTTTGAAAAAGGTCCGGAGGAGACTGATGATGAAAAAAAGAAAAATGGGTAGAAAATTTTGGTTTCAAAATAGAAGATTCACGAAACTTCGAGTGTACATTGCAGGCATGCCAAAATTGTAGCAAGTCAAGCCTCAGACAGGCAAATTCAAGGTCGGCTGTGAGCTTCGCAAGCCCCGTATCGCAACACGATAATCCGCCGTATGTTTGTGTGTAGTTGTGATATGTTTGTTTCTCCATAGCGCGTGACGCAAGCGGTTTGCCAACCACAGATCATCGCCCGCTTGCGGTGCACTGACCACTGTGAAAGTAGGAGATTGGTGGCGCATCGTGGATTGGCCAGTTTATTATTTTATCTCGAACAAATTATCAAATTTCCCGAATTATGTGATATCTACCGCATATGAATAAAATTGCAGTATCTGTTTGTAATTTTCACCATTATTTTCTTCATTAAGGAATATGAATATACATACGGTACATACGCCAAAATCACAATTTCATAATTTTAGTCTGTTTGTTCCGGGTATCTAATGTCTGATATTACTGGACAGATTTGGACGGGACTTTTTATGATAGCTAGCTTTTTTGGAACATCAAATAATAAGAAAAATCATATGTCCATCATTCATCATCTTCATCCATAGAATCTCGTTACTTTGCGCAACGAGTGCGTTGCTGACTTTTGAAAACAGAAAAGCAAAATGGCACTATGGGAAGAGAGAAAAGAGATTTATTGGCCTTAGTTTACTCACAAAGCTTGCGTTATTTCACTAGTTTTCTATTAGGCCGTGGTATCACTCCACAGCCGAGGCACCCCATTCATACCGAAGCATGACTCTCCGATACTTAACAGTTATCTAAGAATACACATTCCATACTTTTTGCGAATCTTATAAAAATTAAATAGTCTCTGATTGAGAGACCTCTGCGCCAATTATATTCTGTATATAAAAGTAGATACGCCATCCGTGCTTCAAAACGAACCGACGAATAGAGTACAGTGTTTATTTTTTGTTTATGTAAATGTACGCTCATTCGAAATATGTGTATGTGTGCTGTCACTGCATTCGGAATACCTTTTCGATTGTTTTGTGAGCATATCACGAATCCAAACATTTTTACATCATTGCTCTGCGCTTACCAATTGCCCAGTGAAGCTGAAAATGCCTGCCGCGAACTGATTCCAATTATGTTTGACAATATTTTACTATACTCGCTGGAGTCACATCGTCAAACGCCGAACTTTGAATACCAATGATACCTAAAGGCGCCAGAAATAATAGATTTTCTGTTGTGTCTGGATTCCTGGCGTTCAAAGGTTCAAAAGATTCAGACGAACCTGCCACGCTAATTCCGAGCATATTGATAAAATAACTGAGCACTCACACCCAATAAGTGTAAGATAAATTAGCTACGCCTAAATTAAAAAAAAGTGCGGTAATTAATCGGTCTCGGAATGTCAAATTGCAAACTGGACCTAGTAAACTCACAATTACGTTTAATGATAAGCAATCATCACGTTTTTCTATTTCATTAATATCGTGTACCATTGGAACGTGATTTTTCACCATAGTATCAAATAAAGACAACTGATAACACGCCAAAGGTGATATTGATACGTGATATTGTACTATACATATTTGAAAGCAGATCCAAGATACCAATGCTGTGCGGCGCGTGCGCACCTCGCCGAGTTACCGCCGACCTTGGACTAGAAAGCTGGTTCCTACGCGGCCTTGTAACTGCACATCGGATTATTCACATATTAAATATACTAATTTCCATTAATTTTTATGCAGATATCGTTATTAATAGGTACACGCACTTATATAAAAAATACACTTCTAGTAGGTATTAATAACCTTTGTTGAACCTTTGTCTCTTTGTAATTACTTATCTGTTTGATGTCAATGTTTCCTTTCTTCGTTCTTTCTTTCATGAGACATTTTTTGTTTGTTTTTTTTTTTAAATGGTTCAACATAGCGTGCACTTTTGTTACATTTGTAACGCCATAAATAAAATAAAAAAATGTTTTTCTAACAGAGCAAATGAGAAATTAAGAATGTGTCACCCAATGAATAAGCGCAGTATCATATTTATAGCTATTCATATTTTTAATAAATATTTAAATTAAAAGATACACATTGTACCCAAAAACTTTTTAACACAAGAAGTTATCACTCAAACAAATAACTGACGCTATACTAAGTTGTCTCGGTAGGTACCACCGCAGTGCCAGACATCGTCTGGTGAAACAGGATTGTTATGCACTTTTGTTTCGGGATAAGGGCACTATAGCTAGTGAAATTACCCGTTATAATAGATCGCCCTGTTCATTTATAACATAAAAAAATCATTTATCACCTACCAAAAAGGTGAGTTGTCTGCTGCTTGATCGCTGCCTTATTTCATAAAAAGGAACACATATTTAGCAACAAGTACTATGCACTCTAAACTTAGCTGTCGTATGTGTAAACTATGCAAGTTTGTATACGAAATAAAACATTGTATAAGTTGTTACTTTATTGTTGTGATACAATTTGGTTAACTTTAGTAGTTATTACGTAAAAGCGGACGTGTATATTCGCATCCTTTTATGAGCAAATGTTAATGCGGTGTATCCGAAACTTAAATATAGGTAAGTACCTTACAGCATGAATGGTTTCACCATGACATCTATTGCAAAATGTTTTATTTGATCAATGACCAAATAGGAGTAGTTCACACTACATAAAGCACTCAGCTAAAAAGTTCTTGGTCGAGTCTAGGAACACCGTCTAGCAATATATAAACGTCAGTTTGATTCGTAGATAAAAAATGTGTTTTTGTTTACTAAAAACACTTCTGTACAATATGCTTATATAAAATCGAGCATCGAAACTAAATCATTAGAATGTACTGTATCATTATCATCAGCTCATTATACGTCGCCACCGAGGGGCACGAGCCTGCGAGCGTGAAGTCGGCCAATCCGCGCTGAACCCTTTACGGGTTGGTTCGTGCCCCTGGGTGGGGACGTTTAATGAATTGATCATTGTCATTATCATTTAAAGACCTGTATTACAAAAATATTGAAGCCGGAAGCTATACATTTACAATTATATTTTCAGCACCACAAGAAAATCTTCCCAAGGGCACTGTGCAGCTAATTACGGCTAATTTACTAAACTATCTGCAAGGAATCGAGTAGCAACACTCTCATATAACATAAGCCTAATGTTTTAGAATCACTATCTATTATATTTGTATGGTAACCATTTTCATGGTATCTGCTATCGACTGACATGGGCCAAAATCACAATTCTTAAGGAAGGTAACGGTAAACTGTCTATCCCACCAAAAAACATTTAATGTAAATGGTGCCAAGACGACCACATAGCGCCCGGGCCATACGGCAGAATTAGGCCGTGTAGACGCAGAAGCTTGGCTCTACATGAGATCTGATATCTTTTAACATAGGGTTTTATGTTTCCACTGTACATGAAATGTTTTGGTGGTATTACAGTTCTACCTACCTTGCCCCCAGATATTTCAAGGCTATCAAACTATGGTAATGACAGTTTTCCATGACTACTATTGCCAAATACGTATAGCCACTTGGCTAATTTCTGCTTACGCCATTGGTGAAGTAAAAAGTCATGAGGTACCGGCAATAAAGGGCTTCGTAGCCTTGGAAACTCAATCGTATTATTAAGATAAAGACGTTTTTATTTCGAATGTTTTATTAAGTTCAGCACAAGTTACGTCATGGTATAATACTCAATTGGAATAAGAAACATATATTTTTAGTGGCATATCTTACACTTCGGAGTAAGCTGGTTTCATCTTCATCTCCAAGTTGACGTAAAGAATCTCTACAACCTGTGGCAGTCCACTGCAAGACATAGTTTCCCGCTTTCTTCATTCAGCCTCCATAAGCAACCTTTCTCAGTCGTCGGAGGACGTCCAACTAGCTACGCATGTTGTTATCATAGTTCACGTACTATTTCGTGATATAGTCGACAAAGCCTTCTGTCCTTGCTTTCAGAATTTAGTATTTTCTCATCGTGTCGCTATAAATACAAGTTTTAACGGCCCTAAAAGAAACCACAGTAAGCATTATTTAACGCTACCATTGAATCTTTTGCGCAAGAGCATGCCAATGTCCTCTGCTGCGGCCAGTATTCGAACCCACAATTCCTGAATCACGCAGCGATCGAAACTAAACCACTCGGTGGTGTTTGCCACCTCTTCCATGCCTGGCTGGACGGTTTGGTGTCAATAGTAAATAAGTACTGTTATGTCAGTTACATAAGTATTCTCGAAGAAGTGCTTCGCTAATTCAATGGTAGCATTCAGAAGAACATATTGTCAACAAAAGAGCGCTGCTCTTGCCATAAAACGGTTCTTTAGAAAACCAGTGATTTAGAAAATCTTTATAAGTGTAACAAAAAAAAAATATCTTTCGAATAGAATTTTCGCTGTTATCCGCTGATACTTGTAGCTTCACCGGGCAAAAAGCGAGCGCAGATCTGCCGTAGTATTACTATAATGCCGTTATCTACCAAGCTAAATTATAAAAGTTACAACTTTTTATGGAAACTTCATGGATTGATGGAGAATTATCATCCTCATCAGCTCATTAAACGTACCCACCGAGGGGCACGAGCCTACCCGTATATGGTGATTAGACCTTCGTCGTCCACGCGGGCCCTGTGCGGGTTGGACGACTTCACGCACACCCTTTGAATCTCTTCGCAGGCGTGCGCAAGTTTCCTCACGATGTTTTCCTTCACCGTAAGAGCGTCTGATAACGTACATATATTTTCGAAAATTAGAAAACACATAGGTACTTACGTGGCGGGATTTGAATCTCAGCCCTCCCGGTAGGAGTGCAACAGTCCACACCATTGAGCTACCTTCGCTCTACCTGTTCACTCAAACTCAAACTCAAAAATGTTTTATTCAAATAAATCATTACATGACACTTTTGAATCGTCAAGAAGTTATTTTTAATGAATCTACCACCGGTTCGGGAGGTTGTTATCTACCGAGAAGATACCGGCAAGAAACTCGTGTAGTTACTCTTTTCAAAAATTGGGGTTTACAATGTTCTCATTTCGAGTCAAAATGTATATAATACTATTGGTTTTTACATAGCTGTAATATGTCTAATTTATATAATTCTATATTATCTTCCTAATTACATTATTTTTACTTGGAACACAATGCGAGCACATTCAGACCAAATAATGTTATCGGCTAAATAATCGTTAACACAGTAATATCCTTTTTTCAAAAGGGTACTTTTAATTATAGCTTTAAACTTAAGTAAGGGAAGATCGACAATATGTTGTGGTACTTTATTAAAATACTTTATACAATTACCAACAAAAGATTTACCCACTTTGTGTAGCCGAAGAACACTACCACTCTGTAACATTAATAAAAGGTTAACGATCAGAAAACTACTATATGTCAGGTAATGGCATTTCACGAGTAGTTGGCGTTTAGATGGCAAAGATAGCACTAGTCTTTAAAAAACCTTTGATAGAATATTATTCGTAGGTTATTTTATTTATTATTAGGCAAGAAAATCCTCTTTGACATCTGATTCGATTTAAGGCGGTTCAATTAACAAGTGTAAAAACATTTAATACGAACAAAACAACGAAAGTTGCCCCAGAGATTGCGGAATCGAAACACAAGGTGACCGACTCACCAAGAAATGCTGCCCGTTTGAGAAACATATACATCGCTAGGCTTTGGAGTAAACATTTTTAAGCAATATTCTTGATTAAATTACACACATTGACATACACACACTTATGCATCTGTAATACAGGGTGTCCCAAAAGTCGACGACTAGACGGAATCGGGTGGGTCAGTCCTAATGGTTGTTTGAAAAATAAATAAAAAATATCTTGACCTTGTATTTCAATTTTATTTTTTACTTTGCAATAAGAATCATATCCATAATAGGTATATTATACGATATTATCGACGTGGAAATCATTTGGGGAGGCCTTCGTTCAGCAGTGGACGTTTTGGGTTGTAATGATGAAGAATCATATTATCTGTAGCAGCATAAATAAAGATATCTGCACGGTATGTTTATTTTTTATACTTATTTTAGATAATCTATAAAAAAATACAAGACTTACTTTTTATGAAAGTCTATCATTCGATTGCAGCTTTACGTCGAATTCTGGGACAACCTGTATAGAGTAATACTCGTATAATTTAATTTCCTGAAGCTGAATAAATGATAATAAATCACTATGGGGTTGTCCATTAATCACGTGAGGCTCGAAAGAGAGGGGTTTATAAAAATCACGAAAATAACATAAGGGGAGGGGGGTGTAGTGAGATATCACGTGTATTTACCTAGTGTAGACATTTTTATCATGGTCCTTAATTTCAGAATAAAATAAAATTATAGTTTATACCTATATTTAAAGGTAATATTTTGAAAGTCTTAAAATTCTTTGTAGGTATTAAAGATATACGTGATGTTGAGAAGGGAGGGGGGAGGTAGACTTAAACCTCACTACGTATCACAAAGGGGGAGGGAGGGCCTTATAAAATGAAAAAAAGATCACGTGATTAATGGACGGCCCCTATACACTTGACATTTAAGTTCACATTGTGTAAAATATGTGTAATATAATAATTGCAATGTAGGTGTGTAAAATAGTGGTAAAAGCTAGGTGGAGATTTTTCTTATTTATAATCTAGGTTGCAATTGAGTGCGTAATTGAGTGAGTAAGATGCAATTTGCAATGGGTTTTATTTCTAAATAAAACCCGAGGCAAGCTTTTATTTTTCACCGTTTCATATAAGATATGAGCGACCCGCCCCGGCTTCGCACAGGTGCAATGTTGAGAACAGACACGCTCCCGCCCCCCGACCGGCCGGTACCGCCGCAAACCTCAAATATATCAGTATTTCTCCACTATTAAATGGGTGTTATTTTATACATATAAACATTTCTCTTCAATCACTCTATAGAAGGTTTACGGATTTTGATGCGTTTTTTTAATAGATAGCTTTTAAGAAAAACCGCATCAAAATCAATTGCGTAGTTTTATTAGGCGAAACATGTTTAACGCTAAATTTATGTATAACGTCTTAACTACTATATTATTTTTCGTGTCTCTTCTAAATAAAGATTCTTATTCTTAACTATTTTAAACTACCATTGGTACAGCCAACTTCCTACCCGGGCCACAGCGAATGCAATTTCTACAGGTTTTAAATTGCATCTAGTTGCAAACTTTTCAAATATTCCTACATGTGGAAAACCATGCTTAGGCATCAATATCGCAATTCAACAATGGCAGCGCTGGTTTTTTTTATCATCTATATGCAGACATTTGACCGCCATGTCACCTGATGGTAAGTGATGATGCGGCCTAGGATGGATCATGCCTGCCTAGAAACAGCCTATTCACTCTTGCCTTGAAGACGGCCAGATTGTAATGTATATTGTTCTTACTTCGATCGCGGGGTTCAAAGCCGGTTTAGTTATGTGTTTTCCGTAGAATATGATTAAAATGACTTCAACTCAAAAGTAAATTTGTTTTGCCTAGGTCAGCTTCATCCTAAACATCGTCCATGTTACACCAGACAAGGTGTAGTCAAACGCTGATCTTTTCAATGTTAAAAATGCCTGGCTTTTGTTACTTCTCTTACAGGCGAAAGATATATGTATGCTTGAGTGTCAATTAAAGAAATTGAAGGTTGTGAACAGAAACCACAACCTACCTGTATTTTACACTGACTAATGTAGTTTAACCAATCCGGTGAACATTATCACCTAGATACATTTAAAACGCATTATGTTGATAACATCTTTATCTAAACACCATTTGTAACTAATCGACAGCAATCAGCTTAGCACTTAAGTTTCCTGTGAAGTTGTCTTTGGTGTCAAAGAGCGAAAACAATGAATACGACGCGGCAGTAAGCGAACAAGTATAATATATTCGTCATAATTATTGCAATTTTATAACCGATGTAACTCCTAGCGATTGACTATGCCCTGCGTATTAACGAGTATTTTTAAAGAGCGTTATTTAAAGGTACCTACATCGCTGGCTAACTGTTAAAGAAGTAACGTTTTTGTACAAAAACTGAAACAAAAAAAGTACACATTTTACATGTTTCGATAGAACAAATATAGAACGAATAATATAATGTAGCTATTTGTTAAAACAGATGCAGAGAAATGCAGTGAATTCTTTAAAACAAATAATAAACTCACCACGACTGTTCGAAAACTTTCGCAGAATGACAATAGAAAATCTATTGATTGTAGGGACGGTTGTCCCTAACGAGTCTTTGACCATTTAACTATACCTACTTTCTTGTTTTTTTGAAAGGATCTTTTGCGAAGTATTGAATAATAAATACTTCGCAAAAGAACCGAGGCCGAAACATGCCTTAACAATATATACTTTACTGAAGGAATTTTACGAAAGTAATGCCAATAATCCGGTGTCTTACGCTGCGTCCATGTCCTGTCAAAAAAGTGTAGGTGAAGTCTGTAAGGGCAGCCGAACTCACCTCGGCACAATAACGTTTATTTCGCCTCGGATTACTCCGAGGCTTGGGCACATAACTATAGATGACAGAACCATAAATAGCAAGTTTGGTAATTTATCATATGCATATATATTTGAATTTCCCGTATGAGTGATGTTTATAAGTTCACTTTATCTAAGAAACATAATACTTTGCAAAATAATTCAGCAAAACGTATCAATATTATCATTATAACATTGCTATAATACCAAACAAGGCGCTGCGTTAATTTCACAAAATACTAGGCGTAACCAAAGTATCAGTTAACTATATCTATTACATATAAATAAAATTGGATTGCCTGTTTGTAATTTTGAAATAATAACTTTTCTTCATTCATACGGTGCATATTATGCCATAATATTTTTTGATTTTTTTGTCTGTTTTTCTGTTCCGGGTTATCTCTGAAACGGCTGGATGGATTTGGCAGGGACTTTTTTTGGCAGGTAGCTGATGTTATAAGGAAAAATATAGGCTACTTTTATTTCGGACAATACTTTTTATTTTGAAAAACTAAAGCAATGTTATACCGCGTACCAACTTCCGACAACAGCAGAAGTCAGTTCGAAAAAAAAGGAGGGGCGCAGCTCACGCGGTTAAAGGATATGTTTCACTCGGGATAAAATCTTATACTCGTAACGTGGGTAATCCCGCGGGAAGCAGCTTGCTCACTTTAAAACAGTGAGTTTATCAAATATACACATTACATTTTCATTGCACTTTTTCGAAGAAGGCCTTTGTGAAAAACATAATACATTATACGAGTACTTTTGCCTATAAAACACGCTAAGGCGCTCGTCATTGCAGTGCCCATAGGCAGAATTTGAATTGTCCTAAAAAAATATTGATGCTTTTAAAAGATACGCAATCCATATCCTCCTCATCTTCTCCAAACGAATGAAGATTCCATGCATCAGAAGTAATTTAAACTGGCTGATCTCTAGCAGTCGCTACCAAAAACCATTTCAGTAGTCGTGACGTAAGACACCTTATAAACTCTGGTACTGTAGGTGTTCCCCATCCCCTGAAATGGGGGGTGGGAGTTTATATGAGTCTTTCACCAACTTTATGAATTAGACATGAAGTTTACGGGACTGTAGACAGTTACTAAAAAACCTAAAAATAGGAACTAGTAAAAAATACTACCAAGTAACTTACAAAAAGAACAGATTCCCACCAAAAAAATTTTATGTAAATAGCCATACATAGGTATTAATAGATTTTTTTGAAGTTAGGGTCGGTAGATTCAGAAGTTTGGCTCTACATGAGATTTGATATATTTTTTTAGGGCAAACTTTATGTGGTTGTCTTGGCAACATATTACATAAAATATTTTTGGTGCGATTGTCTATTTACCTAATAGTTCGCTTCACCTTAACTTAATATCGCTCCCACTTCTTCCTCAATTGGCATACTGCCTCCGTGTTTAGTAGTCTGAGCTAAGCTTTATCATCTTCATAATCAGCCCATCATACGTCCCCACCGTAGCACGAGCTTACCCGTAAAGGGTGTGCCTTAGTTATCCACGCGGGCCCAGTGCGGATTGACCGACTTCACGCTCAACCTTTCAATATCTTCGCAGGCGGTCGAAGTTTTCCTCACGATGTTTTCCTTCACCAAAAAAGCGTCGGATAACGTACATATAATTTCTAAAACACATACACATGGCGGGATTTGAACATGCGGCCTTTAGCATGGGTTAGCTTATTAAGTTCATAATTGGGCCGCGATTTTCCTTGCCATCAGGTGATCCTTTTGTTTGCCTACTGTCAAAAAAGTCTCTTTGTGAAGTTATATTAGTTAGGCTAAGCTAGAAGTTGCAGGTTTTCTGATTGTTTGATAATAAAGATAATTTCGTGCTCGGAGAACACGCCGAGTCGTCGGTGCTATTATTATTATCTAAAAAGGCTCGGTTGATAATGAGTACAACTAAGTTAACAAGAGAACAGTTTACCTTATTGTAAGTGACTCTTTTGTCTTGTCGTATTTTGACCTGCATAAACAGCAAGCATGTTTTTTTTTATTAAGAAAATAATTTAAGTCAATGAGTTAGATTTTGAAATCTACTATACTTTTATTTGAACAAAAAGGCAACAATATTATTTTAAACAAACGTACTTTGCGCACCTTGTCTGTTTTAGTTACTGAATTATACGAGTACTTTGTCATTTTACTAAAGAGTACCTATATAGCATTTTCTAAGTATTTTTTATATCGGTGAAAAGTATACCTACAAAATAATTATTATCATCATCAGCTCATTATGCGTCCCCAGATCCCCACCGAGGGGTACGAACCTACCCGTTAACACCACTGAATTGAAATTCTCGGGATACCTATGTAGTAATAAATTAAATGCAATTGAATAGTTTTGTTATTTAGCGTTTTATTGATACCTTAAATGCACCACAGCTTCATCATTGAATCACCAATGAACGTCAAATGTAAGGGTACTTCTTGAAGTGCCAAAATGCTTAAATTTTAATAAAATTATAGTTTTTTTTATGAAAGAGACTAACAACTTATAAACAGTTATTATTATTCATCAATGCCGCACTGCGCCCGTCACCTGAGACAACAGATGTTAGGTCTCTTATACCCGGTAATTTAGAAATGTAGAGATCGTGTGATATTTATTTCACATCAATATTCTCTCGTCTTGGCAGCATTTGTTTATGTAAGATCATTAACAATCACTTTGCAAACAATTAAATAAACATGATTTTTTGGAAAATAAATTTTAATGCTACAATATAACTTGTTGATGCCAAATTTAAATGTATATTTAGTGAGATAAATCATCTTTATTCATATGTTACAAAATATTCTTATTATTATTCTTTATTTCTTATTATTACTCACCATGCATATTATTTAAAAACTTTAATTACTGCAACTAAAAATAAATGTTATAAACTCACAGGTGGTTCAACACATCAGTTATCGCATTCTCTTAATATACTACAATTGTTACACACAGTAAAATCGTCTCCTTATCAACCGTTATCTGTGGATATATACACTAACATGCTACCTTATAGCATATATTTGTTTGTCATCAAGGTTTTGCATTAAAGATCATTATAGAACATCTGCGTCCACATACTGACGTCTTGCATCCAATATGTACAATAAAGTATATTAAAGTGACAGTGTGTTACCAATAATCGAACTAATAAATAGTTCTTATCGGAATTTTATCATAATTTTCACCGTTGATAAAAAACAAAGTCACGACTGGCATTGTTTGCATTTAACTTCGAATCCTTGGAATACATAGTTGGTTGATCATGTAAGTATTGTCATTAACGAATAATCATTTTATGTTGATATTTTGCGAGGACTCTCTTATCGTTCATAGTTTGAAATGACTTTATAGGTGTACGAGTAAGTGTACTTGAACGTATAGTTTTAAAGTAGTAAATTTATTTGGTTTTCTTACCCATTTTAATAGAATTAACAATAAATCTTACTATCCCATTCCCCCTTTAACCAATTCTTTTGTCCCATGCGCGAAGCACTAACATAATATTATAATGAAAAAATTTACAAAATAAACCTAAACTTAAAAGAGTACCGATCATGCGTCTGTAGATATAATTTATTAAAAAAAACAATAAATCTTCATCATCTCACCTGCAGGGAACAGGGATTGGATGTCAAAACCTTATTAAAGAAGTGACTCAAAAATAGAGTTTACTGTCTCCAACAATTAATATCGGTATGCTGAATTTAAGAGAAAAATAGTTGTACCATCATCATCTAATCATCACATAATCATCAAATAATTATTTGCCTAAATGAATTATTTTTTATTAGTATGAAAATGAAAAATGTTTATTCAGTTTAGGTCC
Source organism: Leucinodes orbonalis (assembly GCA_019425675.1). Lineage (NCBI taxonomy): Eukaryota > Metazoa > Arthropoda > Insecta > Lepidoptera > Crambidae > Leucinodes > Leucinodes orbonalis. The sequence goes on along the minus strand of PQWD01014593.1, from coordinate 101,011 downwards.
TTACAGAACAATGTAAAAGTATAAACATATAAATGAGACCTTTTCTCTGTTTAACTATAGAAACGTCTTTTAAAGTAATTTAGTAACTAAGCAGACTTATCTAAAAGGTAGTAAAACTCTTTCTTTAATAAGTATGAGTATATCGTGAAAAAATGTGTGGCACCTTGACAAAAATATGCACGATTTTCCTAAAGATATTGTGATGAAAAGGATGTTGTTTATACCGTAATTCGTGTTCATGCTTGTTTATTTTTTAAATTGGGTTTAAAATAGGCGATGAAACTTTAAACATCAACTGATAAGAGCGTCGGTGGTTCAATGGTGTGGACTGTCGCCTTCCTACCGGGAGGGCTGAGGTTCAAACCCGACATGTATCAATGTGTTTTCGAATTTTCGAAAATATATGTACATTATCCGACGCTCTTACGGTGAAGGAAAACATCGTGAGGAAACCTTCATGCACGCCTGCGAAGAGATTCAAAAGTTGTGTGTGAAGTCGTCCAAACCGCACTGGGCTCGCGTGGACGACTAAGGCCTAAGCACCCTACACGGGTAGGCTCGTGCCCCTCGTTGGGGACGTTTAATGAGCTGATGATGATGAAACTTTGTCGTTTTTGAATCGATCGGGCTGAGACTTTGCATGCATAAAGCTAGGTACTAGGGTAGGGGATATCTTAATATCCCCTAAGAAAGGATTTTGATAATTCCACCCCTAAGGGGATGAGAAATACTTACTACTTTTTAACGCGGGCAAAACCGCGAGCAAAAGATAATATATTTTAAACATCCCATGGACCTTCATCATCATCAGCTCATTAAACGTCCCCACCAAGGGGCACGAGCCTACCCGTATAGGGTGATTAGACCTTAGTCGTCCACGCGGGCCCAGTGCGGATTGGACGACTTCACACACAACCTTCGAATCTTTTCGCAGGCGTGCATGAAGGTTTCCTCACGATGTTTTCCTTCACCGTAAGAGCGTCGGATAACGTACATATATTTTCGAAAATACATTGATACGTCTCGGATTTCAACCTCGGCCCTCCCGGTAGGAAGGCGACAGTCCACACCACTGCGCCACCGACGCCCATGAACCTTAACAAGCATAGCAAGTTAATGTATCATTAATATTCGACAGGGCAGAGGAGCCATTGGCCATAACAGCGGTGCGACTGATCTTTGAAGTGATATGTGCGCTGGTGATGGTCTACTATGAGATCGCTAAGGCCATATACTTATTCTTCGTACCACCAGAGCCCAAGGATGTCAGCGATGACATAATATTGGTAAGCTTTATCCCACCAAAAACATTCTGTAATAAACTAGCCAAGTCTCGATGGAGCTGCTTGATTATCTCTAAAATGTAATGAAATCAAGACAAAGACGTGCCAAGTCTAGGTTCCTTACTGCGATTATTTTAGTATTATGGTTTATGTTATGTGACTTGGCTTTATTATGGTTATAATATACAGGTCAACCTCTTGACCTGTATATCATAACCATAATAATAATTGCACAACCTCGTTATCGATGCACAAATACGTCAATATGCACAATTATGCACATACACATACATTTATCAACTCGGTGCATGCATTTTCGTATAATGATATGTAAAGATACAGTCAGATTATGCATTAAATAAGTAAATAAAAATGTGTATGAAATATGCCAGTAATCATGCTGCGAGGGTTCCGGGTTCGATCCCTGGCCAGTACAAACATGCGTGCATGAACATGTTTGTTTGTATTGGTCTGGGTGTTTTCTATGTATAATATGTATGTAATAAAAATGTATACAAGTATGTTTATCCGATGTTCCGTATCCATATTACAGGCTTATGCTTAGTTTTGGGCTAGATTTTTTTTTTATAACATATGGAGGCAAACGAGCATGCGGTTCACCTGATGGAAAGTGTCACCGCCGCCCATGGACATTTGCAACAGCTGAGGTCGCAGGGATGCGCAGCCAGCCTTTTATATAAGAAAACGCTCTCGTTTTGAAAGATGCCAGGTTATATCGTTCCGGAAACGTTTCCGATGGCAACTGATTCCACAAATTAATCGTACGCGGCAGAAATTGTAAATGTTTAGATGGTCCTAAACTGGGAAAGAAACACAAATTGACGTTCACTATGCGACCTCACCACTGGATTCGAACCTACGACCCATAGATCGTGTAGCTAACAACTCAACTACCGTGGTATAATGACCGGTCCGTACCGTGGTATAATCCGGTTAGCGTTAGCTATCATTATCTTTTTAATATATGTTTTGTAATTCGTTATCATTGAATCAGTCTGGCCAGATAACAATATTGGTGAGATTAATGTACATACCATGAGCGTCGGTTGCTCAATAGTGTGGACTGTTGCCCTCATACCTGGAGGGCTCAGGTTCAGAAACAAATTTGAAATCAGGATGAGTTACAGTTTGAAACATCATACCGTACGCTTTCGTCGAATCTTTTCACCTTGTACGACGAAACTGCGGAATTAGTTGTCATCTGAAATATTCCCTGAGCGTACGACCTGGCGACCATTAAGAAATAAGCGTATTTTTCTTAACCGTCGGATTGTCCAACAATAACTTCTTATAAATAAAATTGTCAAGGGCGGGGTCCTTCTTCTACAAAAATGAATTTATTTTAAACCTCACTCGGATTAGCTTTTACTGAACTGAAACATTAAATTGGTTTTCTATTACTGAACTGCAGAATATATTTTTTATGATAAACAAATTGTTTATAACTATTATATAAACCAACCGCGGAGATCACTTATAGTTAGTGTTTTACAGAGTTCCGCTCTCAGGTTTCTTACAAAATGATTCTCGTGACAAGTATTGTTAGGTTATATTTCAGAATAATTTCTGTAATTACTCAAGTTTGATTAATTGATAACAAATCTATTCTAATGTGCTAATAAATCGCAATGATAAAACAGATTTATTTTTCGTAAACAAAGTCGTTCGTTATTGTTTTTAATGTGACAAATGTTATGCACACGGTGCCTCGTCAAGACATTTAATGATTAAAAAATACCATCCATTTGATCAAGGCAACCAAATAGAAAAAAATATCCGTATAAAAAGTTATGTTTACTTTATAAATTACCCAAATTTCCGGCCTGCAAACCAGTAAGTACCTACTAGCAAATGATTTTATATGATTATATATAAAACTAGCAAACCCGGCGAACTCCGTTTCGCCACCAGATGGCTTCGTTTTATGTAACATTTCGTTTGGTGATCAAAAGATGCCATCTACTTAAAATATTGGTTTGTAGTACATGCTATATGTATCAGAGATGTCGCTGTATATGAAAAAAGATTTTCCCGCTTTTCTGTTGAAATTTTTCCTGAATTTTATTTGCTATAAACCTCACGGAGCCCGAACCTTTCCAACGAATGCAAAAACGTGGAAATCGGTTCGTGCGTCCTGGAGTTATAACGTCAGGTAGAAAAACCCGACTTATTTTTATATAGTAGATAATACATACTTTTACATCATTGGTACCTTCTAGCTATGGCTTGGTTAGGTATGCAGGTACGCAGACAGACTTTAGTATTAAAAGCATTGTCAAAATCGATATTACTTTCATTAAACTCCATGTTCACGACTATGATGATCAGCCCTTGGGGGCCCTGTATGAACCATGTTAAGGGGTCGAGTGGAAACCTATAAGCCAATCTTTTTTAAGGTCGAGGTGCCGAGAGTATACTAAACCGACATATCGACGCTGCTATTTATTGTGAATTTAATTTTACAAAATCGTTTCGGTGTTGAATGGTGGCTCCTACAGGGAGGGCTGAGGTTCAAATTCCGCCACGTACCAATGTGATTTCGAATTTTCGAAATTATATGTATGTTATCCAACGCTCTTACGGTGAAGGAAAACATCGTGACGAAACCTGCACACGCCTGCGAAGAGATTCAAAGGACTAAGGCCTAATCACCCTATACAGGTAGGCTCGTGCCCCTCGGTGGGAACGTTAAATGAACTGATGATGATGATTTATTAAAAAAAAAAACTTTTGTCTATTCTTTTATTTTCCATTTTACTTGAGCATAAATATTTTTATATTTACCTTCATAAATAGTAAATAAAATAACCTATTGTGACAGATTACTGGCGCTGGTCATGGAATGGGCCGCGAGGTGGCGCTGCGCTTCGGCCGGCTCGGCGCCACAGTGGTCTGCGTGGATTTGAACCCAACCTCCAATGATGAGACCGTCCGCCTGATCAAACAGGAGAATGGGAAGGCATTCGGCTATGTGTAAGTGGATACAGACTTGAATGTGTTATTATTATTATCATGTATGAAGAAGTCAAGTTTCAAATAATTACAGCATTTATATGCCCCTTATCTCCTCAACTGTCAAGAAAATAGCCACCACATTTTTATTGTCAGTCGCATTTTCCCGACTCTCACTGCTTATCATCGACGATGAAAAACTATTGATTCGTGATATGCTCACAAAACAACCGAAAAACGTGTTCCGAATGCAGTTCCAACATTTATTTCGTATGAGCGTATTGCCTACAACTGTATTCTTTTTGGCGGTTCGTTTTTGAGACACAGGTGGCGTATCTACCTTTATTTATACAGAATATCATTGCTTATTATAAATATGTCAGTTTTCGAACAATTCGTATTCGTTATGTTGAAAAGTAAACAAAACTCCGACGTACATCCACACACTGAAGTACTGCGACGAATTGTAGTTACTTATCATTCCAATCAATGAAAGTCAATTTCAAAAACTTTAGTCCAATGCAGCAGAACGTAATAGTTGTGAATAGTAAGGAGTTCTACATAAAAGTAGCGGTCGGCGATCACAATAAATAACTAGTGAAATTACCGTGTATAAGAGACCTAACATCCTTTGTATCGGATGACGAGCGCAGTTCGGCATCGATGGAGACCAGCAACTGGTAAACAGTTATCCATCAGTAGTTGGTCTCCTTCAATACCACTCTTTCAGACCGTCCTGTACACTTATAACATTAAAAAAATCTATTTTATCTGACGAGCAGTTATATACTGCTCGATATCTACGCAATCGGTGTCTCGAAAATTCTTAGTGAATTAATTTATTGTTTTCTTAATATGGACCTGTTAAGGAATGTATATTGATATCTCAATTAATTTTTAACCTTATTAATATTATTTTACATTTTTCACTAATTTAAGGTCTTACTTTACTACATTTGAAATAAGAGTCTCTGACCCTAAACAATATGTACCTAATATGGCTATATATGATATAATAAAGCTATATACGTAGATAACTCACTGGTTGAGGCCGGATGAGAAAAGCGGAGGACTGTGATATCTGGCGCAAAATGGGTGAGACCAATGTCCAGCACTGAACTGCGATAGGTTGAATATAGAGAGACAAGTAGTTATGCCATGCTAATTTTATTAAAAAATATTAAACGACAGATGTGACGTCACCGATCGCGCAGCAGTCTTCGCAATGGCGGACAAGGTTCAGAGAGAAGTTGGTGACGTCACTATCCTGCACAACAACGCCGGCATCATGCCTTGCAAACCTTTGCTACGTCACACCGAAAAGGAGATACGGGCTATTAATGAGATTAATGTCCATGGTGTTCTGTGGGTAAGGACTGAAAATCCTAATTTTTGGCTTTTTAAAATTCGTTAGGGAGCGTTCAAGTACGTAACGCAATTTTTTAAAATGTTTGACCTTCCCTTCTCCAATTGTAACGGCACATAACGTTTTTCTGTACTCCCCCTCCCACTCTCTAAACGTTACCTAACACGCAAAAAAGTATGTTACAGATTTTATTTACAATACAATCAAGGGATTAGAGTTTTAATTCCCTATTTTTTTATTTAAAAAATCAATGTTACGTTACGTGTTGCAAGAAAGACCCCCTCCGCCCCTTTAACGCATCCGTAACAATTTACGAGACCCCCCTCCCACCAAATTGCGTTACGTATTACTTGAACGCTCCCTTATCATTGAGATTTCAAACATGAGGATAACAGCTTGAAGCACACCCTGATTGAATATTTGCTTTTACCTTAGTCTTTGAACAATATATCAATATATCAGAGCCATATTTATCAGATAGTAATTTTAAAACAATCAACTCAATTTTACAGGGAATCCAAGCCTTCCTCCCGTCGATGCTGGAAAAGAACCGAGGGCACATCGTCACCATGTCATCAATGGCTGGTCTTATGGGGTTTCGGAACATTGTCCCCTACTGCGGGTCCAAGTTCGCAGTCAAAGGGATCATGGATGCGCTGGCCATGGAGCTGTATGAGGATCGAAGTAGACCCACTGACGGGGTAAATAGCGATATAAGTGTTTATACATGCTTAATGTGCCATAATATTAAAAAGATCAAATGCGTGCAAATTTTTATATTGAGACACAATAACAGTCCTAAATTTTTTTTGTAATTGTCTGGGTGTTTCTATATATAATATGCACCTATGTATTACGAAAAAGTACGTATATATTTGTATGTTTATCCGTTGTTTAGATCCCATATTACAGGTTAATGCTTAGTTTCAGGCTAGATGGCGCTGTGAATAATATGTCAGTGGATAGTTAAGGATAATATTTTAAATTTTCGAAATTGTTATAAGATAGATAATTATCTGTTATTACCTATCTATCTTATAATATATCTATTATCTATCTATCAATTGTTATAAAACCTAGAATTTCAATAATCGTTCGATGAATGTTTCAGATTAAGTTCACCACAATCCATCCATCCATAGTGAACACTGGCCTGGTAAAGAAGCCGTGCTACCGCTTCGATCTCACCAAAGGCGTAGAACCTGACGAGGCTTCAGATGCGATCGTGGACGCAATACGGAGGGAGTATAGGGATATTACAATACCTTATTTTCTGCATTATGCTCATAGGGTAAGTTAAAATAATTATAAAAGTCTAGTTGCAAAAATATCATCATCATCACCTGACATGTCCGCACTGAGAGGTACGGAGCTACCCGTGAAGGGTGATTAGGCCGAGGTCGACCACGCGGGCTCAGTGCGGATTGGCCGACTTCCTGCACTACCTTTGAATTTCTTTGCTGGCGTGTTCAGTTTTCCTTCACCGTAAAAGCGTCGGTTAACGTACATATAGTTTTGAAAATTCAAAAACACATTTGTACGTCTCGGGATTTGTATCTGCGTCCTATAGATCGTAAGACAACAGTCCACAACAAAAGTATATTGAACTAATAATATATTTATTTTGATGCAAACACCGATGAGTTGAATTAAATTAACACAAAAAATACAGTGTTCTCTTGAGTTACTTTGTACACCAATAGATTGTTGATATTAGTGATATTCAAATTCAATTCAAATAGCCTTTATTTCTGAACTTACATCTTGAAACATTACATGAAAATAGATAACAATATTTTATAAGTAAAATGACAATTATAAACAATACATTACAATAACTAACCAATTTGCCAATCAATTAATAATTCTATAGTGAATTTCAATCTTAATAAAATTTGAAAATGTCATTCTATAATTTAAAAAATTGATAATTAATTAAAAAAAGTACATGCATTTCATTGTCCATTTCATATAAGTCAAGTTAATGGATGTCAATAAATTTTATCATATAAAATAAGTAATTGTCATAATAAAAGTATGCAATGAATTGAAATCTATAAGTCAATAAAATCTCTTAGTTCAGTGTACCTCTCGGCAAAGGCCTCCTCCAGTAACTTCCATTGTTTACGGTCAAGGGCTTCTCTGCGCCACATACTCTGCTGCGATATTGGTGATAATATGATATTAATTAATTTTAATAAATTTCCAGTATGTCTGCCGCCTGCTGCCGACCAAAGCTGCATTGATTCTAAATGACTTCTTTGCCACAGGGCTTGACCCTCATGATTAGGAAGTGATATACAAAATAGTTATTTACCTTAGAACTTATTTTATAAATTGAGACTATTGTTCCAACTGTCATCCGTCCTTATGAAATTTTATTTTTTTGTGCAATATAACATTAAAGACAATGTATTTTTTTAACTTTGTTAAATAACAATTATTAAATATATTCTGTTAGAGTTTCTTAAATAGTACCAATTTAATACATAATAATAAAAACATTTTCTTATAAATTAAAAGGTTTCATTTTTTCTTAGCCCAGATTTTTTACTCTTCTGTTTTTTTACTTTTTATCTTACTAAATTTTACAAAACTGTAGACTTAAAAGTATTAAAGGACGAAGCATTCCTTTGTTTTTTCACTTAGCGAGATTATTTTTACAATTATACTTATATTAATTTTGTCATTGTTCTATCTATGTTTTAGAATTTAAAGTTTTAAGAAATGCAAGAGCGTTTCTTTTTGTAGGCAGACACTGGCCAAATGCTTCTAGTAGTAAGGGTTCTTGCTCCACCGACAACCTGCCAACAATATTATATAAGTTATCCTACTGATTTATAACATATGTGGATTTTAAGACAGAAAGATAATATTTTCATCATCAAAATACTAAATTTATCTAAGGAAGATTAGGCACAAGGTGGTTTTTGAACTTTACTTTTCCAAACATTACAAAGTCATGCTTTTGTAGCATTATTTGTGATTTATTTTATCCTATACTACTTAGCTGTATTCTGAAATAAGGAGTGAGTAGTACTCTACTCAAATGGGGTAACCATTTCTCTTGTAAAACAAGTAAAGTAAGCGTAAGTCACTGAGCCGGTTCTTAACCTTTGCTAGTTGATCTAATAAGTATCATGACATTCATGACTATTGGATGGAGTTACCTTAGTTACATCACGTAATTTTAAAAACGTTTTTTGGAATAAAATCAATCTTACTTGTAATCTTCAGGCGACACTCGGCCATCTTTATCGACGTCCATTTTCCTGAGTACTAATTCCACGAGCTCCTTGACGCCTTCGTCAGGATCTTCGTCACCTGGTTGTTTTAATAACGAATTTCTGTAAAGGTAGAATTGGGTATGTACCTCATTTTACACAATTACACCGAGTTGAAAGTAAACAAGAATGAAAGCTTGATTGTCTGTGATAGAGGGATAAAGGTAAATTAGGAAAAGCATTTATTATATTTCTCTTCGACCCTCGGAGGGATCCGAGCTTGGACCTTTTGCAGTCCACTGCTAGACATTAGTCTCCCCATTTTACGCCAGACTTTCCTATCCTCCGTATTGTATTTATTTTTGTTAAAAGCTTAATGCTTTAGTTCCCTTCTTAGGCTTCTACTATGAATACATTGGAACAGACGTCAATATAATAAATTTAACAACTTACTTGAGCAACACAAACATCTCATCCCTGGTGATGTAACCATCCGCGTTCAAGTCGTACACAGCGAAGCAGTGTTTCCGCCTCTCCTCGTCGTTGCCTCGGAGCAGCACGCTGAGTCCCCTCACCCAGGGTTCGAACCTCAACGCCCCTTCCCCACCCGCCACACCCCGGTCCCAAGTCATCCACACCCGCTCCAGGATAGCCTCTTCGGTGATCATGTCGAAGGTATTGTGCATAACGTCGCGGAATGTGCAGCTGTCTATGCCCTGTGTGCAAGAAAGGTAGATTTTCATATGTTTTTTTTATTTTATTTTTTATTTAAAAGGTAGGTCAACGAACAAGAACGATGAATCCGGGTTTTGTTATTCATAGTTCGGCAAACGAGCAGACATCGCTATCCATGAACACTCGCAACTCCGAATTTGTATGGAAATGGCAAAATAAAGAGAAGCAATTCAACTCCAACAATCTTACACACTCGTCGATATACCGTACACGCATCGTTTCAGGCCTGTTGTTGTTGTTGTGGAAGCCATGTTTCCGGCCTGTTCGTGACGAAGCATTGCGGCACACGTACTCTTAATCAAGGTTCTGCTTCCCATATTGCACCCTACTATTATGGTGTATTATGAGACTAAAGTCCCATTACATATAAATCTCCAGTCTCTTTTCACGAAAATTCTATAACTATCTTGCCCCTTTACTTTACATGCGAATAAACGATAAAATGGGTTTGCCATATTGTACTCATCATGAATAAAAAAAAATCTTCACACATTCTTTCTATCCACTAGCAGTGATACTAATCATATCTAAAACCGATCTGTTAACTAAATATCGCACAGCACACAAAACTACCAATCGGCTAACTCACACTGGGCCCGCGTGGACGACTAATGCCTATACAGACACCACCCTATAAGGGTAGGCTCGTGCCCACGGATTTATAAACTAAAGGATTAGTTTATAAATCTGTGCTCGTGCCCCTCGGTGGGGACGTTTAATGAGCTGTTGATGATGGTGACACAAAACTAATTTATTGCTTCATTATTTTCTGTACCTTAAACAACTAGAAGAGCGTCGGTGGCTCAGTGGTGTGGACTGTCGCCTTCCTACTGGGAGGGCTGAGGTTCAAATCCCGACACGTACCAATTTATTTTTGAATTTTCGTAAAATATATGTACGTTATCCGACGCTCTTACGGTGAAGGAAAACATCGTGAGGAAACCTTCATGCACGCTTGCGAAGGTATTCGAAGGTCGTGTGTGAAGTCGTCCAATCCGCACGGGGCCCGCGTGGTCGATTAAGGCCTAATCACCCTATACGGGTACGCTCGTGCCCCTCGTTGGGGACGTTTCATTAAACGTACCGACACCGACACCGACTTCAAATAGTATAAGTATTACGTTCATATTAACAAGTTAATGATTATTGTATATACATGGTTTTTCTTAATCAAAATTAAAATAGAGGTGACGTACATAATAGAAATTATTTTATTTATTCAGTTTATTTTTTGAAGGCGGTTCCTTTTTAATTAAAAAATAATAATATAGCTTTCATTTGTTTTGGATCAATAATTTTTGTTTTCATTTTTTTTTTTATTATATTTTATTTCATCCTTTTTAGTGATAGGTTTGTAATTAACTTTTAGGTATGATTTCGTTACCTTAGTTAATAAAGTGAATTAGTGATAGTTTTTAGGGATAATCTTTGTTGCCCGGTAAATGTATTTTTCGTTTGATAAGTTTTGCAATCATGGCTTTGACATCTGGGGGCACGGCAGTGCCCCGTCCTTCACAGGATCCATTTCGCCGCATTTTCAGGCCCCAATTTGAGAACCTTTGGATAATACCAGAGCGCTGAAACTTTCGTCATCTAGTAAAATGTAATAACATACTTTAAATCCAAAATTTCAAGTCTGTAGGTCATTTAGTTTCGACGTCAAGCGAATGCAAATTTCGCATTTTCGACAGATAGACACTCACTCACTCATGATCATCAAAATAGAACTAGTACTTCCTATTAACTCAGAGAGCTAAAATTCGGTACAAAGTTAGGGTTTAATGACTACATAAAGGGAAAACTATAAAAACTTGGATAATCGAAGATCTGGAGTACCTGGTGACCCTGCTTAGATAACAAATTCATCAAAATAGAACTAGTACTTCCCATTAACTCAGAGAGTTGAAATTTGGTACAGAGTTAGGGTTTAATGGTTGAACATTCTTTATACGTTAGTGGCTTTATCAAGCCTACAATCGACGGGTTATTGAATCACCGTTTTCCAAGTGGCAAATTTGTTTCGTCAATGGGTAGCGGTTCTGGCGACAGAATAGTGCAATGGTGTCATGGAGCACCTGGTTGTGTAACCTTGTATACTCTTCAACGGCCAAGTCACACAACATTAACCATAATAATAAAGTAATCGCAGTAAGGAACCTTAGACTTGGCACGTCTTTGTCTTGATTTCATTACTTTTTAGAGATAATCAAGCAGCCAAGCAGACTTGGCTAGATTTTTTACAGAATGTTTTTGATGGGATATTAGTTACTATTTGGTTTGCCTACGGACCTAGGTACAAAATGAAGGGTGCATTAAGGAATAGTCGCGCAAGGGAAAACGAAACTATCGTAAGCGTGCTGCTCGTGCTTCAGAAACAGATGAGCACAAAGAAGTTCCCTTATCAAAACATCCTAAAAACACTCATGCTATTAGGCTCTCCGAAACAATTATTCATATATTTTTAAAACGTTCCAGACGCTCTCCTGATGGTTAGTGAGACGCCTGACCATGGTAGAGCGGCATTTAATTAACCAACAACTGATAAATAGTTATTATTCTCCGTCAGTGCTGCACTGCGCCTGACACCAGAGACAACAGATGTAAAAAAATACCGGGTTTAAGAGACCTACTCTTAAACCCGGTATTTTTTTACGGGACGATATCTGGCACTGCGGCGGTACCTAACTAAACGACTCAGTATCGAGTCTACCACCTAGTAAACTTATTCTTAGTTACTTATACAGGCCGCGTGTACCCTTATGGTAAATATGGTAATGCCTATAGGCTATATATAGTTACCCTGAGTGCAGTAACAGCAATAAGGATGAATGTTTTATAAAACCGGGGGTTTCTTTTCCTACTGAGAGCTTCGGCTGCGTGCGCTGCGTAAACAGTTAAAGTATCGCAAAAGTCATGTATAACAGAATTGTTCCACTTTAAAAGTTCTAAAAAAAGTCTGCGACAGCATGTGTCTATCTTTCAAATATAGCCCACTATAACCTTTTTATTGCTAACCAAATTTGTTCTAAAATAATGCATTGTTTGTGAAGGTGTTTTCATAAACATCATATTAATTCTTATCCAAATAAATACGATATTCATTACAAGTATTTCATGGAAAACAAAATTACTCTTTACATCAATCGAATTAAATTAATATCTTAGGATATATCGCAGTTTTAACACACCTATATGAACGGATTAGCGGGTTAAAGTTAGCGTTAGCACAGAGTTACTATATTAATTAGTAATAATAAAATTAAAACCCTAAAACCTTCTCCTGAATGTAACAAATACTTTACCGAAAACCGCATCGAAATTGCTTTAGCCAAACGCGAGATAATCGCGTTATATATATAGTCGCGAGGTAATACCATAGATATAGTATATACAAGATACACAAAGGCGGCTTAGAGGCATGACAAAAATATTGAAGTAAATATGTGTTGGTGAATGTCTATGTGTAAGTTCCAAATAGTGTTGTCCACGCTAAAAGTTCTTATTATCGATTATGATGTAAATCAACGGGCGGTCTCTTTTCGTACAGAAACCAAGAAAATCATGGGTATTTTAATCCAGATGAATCTGAATCATCAGCAAACCTATAATTGTTTACAACTTATAACGACGGTGACCGATGGTGGCCAGTACTTAGTTACTTTGAGCTAATATCTGCGATACCTCCTGAGCTCGGAGGAACTGAGATATTAATTTTAATTAAATGCTGTGAAGGGAAATTTGTTTCAAATGAAATACTCGTGATAAATAACATATTTATTTGTATAGGGATTAATACTATGTTTATGAAAACACCTTCGCAAATAATGCATTATTTTAGATAAATTTAAGAAGTTATTGTGAGCTAACCTTTAAAGATATGACATTCTGTCATGCTGTCACGTTCTTTTTTAGAACTCTTATACACGACTTTTGCGAAACTTTAACCGTTTTCACAGCGCACGCAGCGGAAAGCTCTATGTAGGAAAAATGTTCAATCATTTTTCTTACTGCTCCACTACTATTGTTTTTAGTACAGCGTATATTCTTTATCGATAAATAAGAAATCTAAAACAGAAATATTTTTTCTAATTGGTCCAGTAGTTTCCTGAGATAAGTAAGTTTAAACAAACAAACTCTTCAGCTTTATAATATCAGTATAGATACATTAAATTAATTAACTCAATACTTTTAAATTATTTTATTTATTACCTTCTCAATATAACACTTTTTTTAGATGTGTTCGTATCGTTTCCTTGCTTAATTTACAATTCATTTACAAGTTTAATTCTAAGGTAAACATAGTTTCTATTAAGAGTTTAATCTGGTCTATTTTAAGTCCGCATTCATTTTTCCATCAATGCTGAACTGTATGGAAACCTGAAAAAAAAATTTATTTACCAATACGTATGTTTTATATCGATTGTAATGACGTCACCGCTTTGTCAAGCACTAGCGTACACAAACAATTTGCTATTTTATACATTATTTTCGCGAATTTAAATAAAAAACACTATTTATACTCAAATATATAAATGGAAAAAAAATATATTGAAAACTCATATTTATAAGCCAATTTCTAGCTGAAATTAGGTAAAAAATGGTTCGTAAAATTCCAATGATAAAATCGTATTTACCAGTAAATATGTATTAATTCGGATTATTTCGCCTAGTAGCGTTGCATCCAGGTACAGCACACGACACCATAATTGTATTAAGTAATAATTACAATATTAATAGAATAATTAGCAATAATTAAAAAATTTACAATTTTCACTGACACTGACAACATACCGGGCCGCTTTGGGCTCTTAGTCGCGAAAAACAATAACATATTTCTATATTTTCTCTGTCTCTTTTTCTCTCGGGCGTTAAGAATTGATTTAGGACCTCTCACTTCCACGCTTTGTGTATCTTGTAAGCGAAGTGCGCTAATACTAAATCTATGGGTAATACATACATACATACTAACAGGTCAAACTGAGAACCTCCTTTTTGAAGTCGGTTAAAAATAATCAATATTTTTGCCCCATGCGCGGAGCACGAACATAATATTATAATAATTAATTTACAATATAATCTTAAACTAAAATAAAATAAAAAGAGTACGGACCATGAGTCTGTAGATGTAATTCTATTAATAAAAAAACATAATAATACGATTATTTGAGATTATAAAAAAGTGATATATTTCTGTGACTCAACACTTTAGATGTCATGACGATGTTATCAAGTCACGTACCTATTCGTACATTTTCTAGTAGAAAAATGCAAATGTTTCACCATAAATCAATAAAGCGGACACATTAATAATGCTTTGAACTCAACACATAATATATAGCGTATCACACCCGAACTTCATTTAGCCCGCAAGGTAAATTCCCCTCACTTTTCCTGGAATATAAAGTAGATATAGCGGCATCATTTAGATTACTGTTGTGTTGCTGAACTATCGATAGTTTAAATTGAAAATCAACCATAATATCGATACAATATATATAGTATGGTCAATACTATCGATAGTATAACCTATTTTGCTATGGATGAATAGTTTATTTTTTTTAGATATTATGCTTTGATACTCTCTCTCTTCAACCCATCGCTCTCTACTGCTGGACATAGGTCTCCCCCATTTTGTGCCAGATATCCCGGTCCTCCGCTTTTCTCATCCAGCTTCCACCTTCCACAAGTCGTCGGTCCATCGGGCCGGAGGGCGTCCTACGCTACGCTTGCCAAGACGCGGTCTCCACTCCAGAACTCGTCTGCTCCAACGGCCATCGGTTCTGCGACATACGTGACCAGCCCACTGCCACTTCAACTTGTTGATCCGGCGATCTATGTCGGTAACTTTAGTTCTCTTACGGATAAAATCATTTCTGATTCTATCCCTAAGAAAGCTCCTAGCATAGCTCGCTCCATTGCGCGTTGAGTGACTTTGAACTTGTGAACCAATCCCGCAGTCAGTGTCCATGTCTCAGCTGCGTATGTTAACACGGGTAGGACGCATTGCATAATGACTTTCGTCTTTAAGCATTGCGGAATAGTTGACGTTAGGGCATGACGTAGCTTACTGAATGCTCTGATACTATCTAAAGTTTATTAGATATTAAGATCCGATGGTATCGTCAACATATATAATAGTTTCTTAGAAGTTAGCCTTTGATAATAAAGGGAATTTATGAAGCTACTATCAAGTATCGATATAATTGTTGTGTATCGAACTATCGGTGGAACTATCGCAATTTTGGGACTGCCGATATTATCGCCAGCACCGATGATATCGCTAGCCCTAGCCCTATCGATATTATTGCTTTCGCTCTTGTATCGATACTGAAATATCGAGGGTCAACACTAGATTTCTGATACACGCAATATAACTGATGCCATTTCTATCTCTAGGTTGCGTGCGCTTACATCATGTAACTGTTATATGACAGAATATTTCCCTTCATAACTATTGTAACGATTTAGTGAAACCATTTGCCGAAGTCGCTTCAATTGAGGTTTATAAGTACCACCCTGGGGACTTACGTTGAATAAATATACAATTTCGTAATAATAATTTTATTTCATAGTAATTATTGTTTTTCGTTTCCAGTGTACAATGGAAAACATCTATACATTAAGAACTACTTTAATTGCATATGACCACAGATTATAATACAGTAAAAACTCCATATTCGCGAGGGATACGTTCAATAACATGCCGCGAATATAGAAACCGTGAATACACTATGGTAATTTATATGAGATTATAGGGGATGCGTTCCGAGGTGAGAAAAAATACCAATTTCATTAATGTTTTGAACATATGGCAATGGTTTGAACGAATGTGAAAGACGAAACAATATATTCTTCTTCTTCTTATTCTTCTCTCAGCCATTATTCTACCTGTAAGGTGAAGGCCTCCTTCATATTATACCATTTCCATATATTCTATTACGTAAGATTTTAGCATGCGTGGATTGGTAAAATTTAAAATAATCGAATTATATGTCTTTTTTATTTTTTTTCCCAGTCCCCATGTTTCCACCGATCGTATTACGGAAAGGCACAGTTAAAATGATTGTTTGCGATACAAACCTCCATAAAGCGTGTACTTAAATACCATTATAACGTTTAAACAACACGAATTACAGCATTGGATGTGGTGGTTATAAAATTAACTTTGATATTGAAGTCTGAATTCTAGGCGGTAGTAGGTAAATGTAGGCAAAATGTTACTCGTCAGGCTTGCAGAATTAATCAGTAATTTTTCTTTTCTTAGCTCCAAACAATTAATTCACTAAGGTATTGGTATGACAACCTATTTGGTGTTGCGGTTGAGAGGTCGGCCGCAACACCAAGGGTTCCGGATTCGATTCCCGGGAAATACAAACATTTTGGTGTGCATGAACATGTTCTGTTTGTAATGGTCTGGGTGTTTTCTATGTATAATATGTAAGTATTTACAAAAAAAAAATGTATATATGTATGTTTTTATCGTTGTTTAGTACCCATAATACAGGCTTCACGCTTAACTTGGGGCTAGATGGCGCTGTGTGAATGTCAGTGGATATTTATTATTTATTTATTATTTGTGTTAATATAAGAATGCAGAGTCTGGTAAAACCTTTTGAGACCCTTGCAGCCCCTTTTTTCCTTAGCTATCACTATAGTCGGTTCGATCAGCCTCCACCAGAGCGACCTTTCGCAAGTCGTCGGTCCATTAGGTTACGCTACGGGTACGGTTATACGGGTGTCCTACGTTACGCTTGCCAAGACGTAGTCTCCACTCCAGAACTCGTCTACTTCTGACTGTTGCGTTTGACTTATCATTACGAGAAGTCATACTTTACTATTTTGACGACTCATTTGGTGTAGGTAATGGTTGAGACGTTGGCAATTACCCAAGGGTTCCGGGTTCGATGCACGGGCAGTGCAAACATTTGTGTGCATGAACATGTCTGTTTGTATTGGTCTGGGTGTTTTCTGTGTGCATGTCAGTGGATATTCATTTATTTATTTATACTCACGTCTACTTTAGCCGGCGGTTGTCCAATGGCTGAGGGCGGCAGGATGTTTTGTGCTGATGTCACCAAACGACGGTACATCGCATACAATGCTTCCAGCTCATTTCTGTAACAAACACTTCAAAGTCATGATCAAGAAGACCGTATAGGGTGTTAGAGTTTAGGAACCACTTTAGGGCTATGACGTAGTTTAATATCATCAACATCCTATAACGGCCCACTATGGGGCACAGGTCTTCCCGCACAGCATAGCTATGCCAGCATAGATTGGGTAGTAACCCACCAGGCAGGTATAATGCGGATTGATTGGTGCCAACGCAACCTTCCTTAGACTGTAGCCGAACCGGCGGCTTAACGTGCCATCTGAAGAACAGAATCAAATTTCTTTTCGGACGATCAGGTGATTCAGATTGATCGTTCCTAAGACCGATGGTGACAGTGATAGAATCTGCAGTGTGGAATTGCTTGTTTAGGTATACATCAATAGATGATTTTGTAGCCAACTATCATTTAAAAATTCTGAGTTCTCGACATCGTTCTTGTCATAAACCTAACCGTCGAAGTCTTACGAAGATAAGTTGAATTGTCCAGCCCATCTTTATTATCAAACCAGTAACAGCAACGCTGAATAATCAATTGCTATTTCGGAAGAAAAAAAGTAATACCTACTTGTGAACAAAGGAAATAAGATTTATTATTATTTGTAATGTAAAAAGTTGTTACTAGGGACCTTAACATCACAGTGCTCGTAAAACAATTTCTAGGTCCATTAAGCAATAAATATCGATTCTTGTATTCTTTTAGACCGATAAACTTTTCAGACAACGCAATTTTGGGCTACTTTCCATTTCGTAAACCTCAAATTATACCTATCAAAAAGTTACGTTTCGTAAACATTTCATTTCTTCATACATTTAATCCCATTTGTATTTATTATAATACTTAATAGAGCGTCGGTGGCTCAATGGTGTGAACTGTCGCCTTCCTACCAACGGAAGGGCTGAGGTTCAAATCCGGACACGTACCAATGTATTTTCAAATTTTCGAAAATATATGTACGTTATCCGACGCTCTTACGGTGAAGGAAAACATCGTGAGGAAACATTCACGCACGCCTGCGAAGAAATTCAAAGGTTGTGCGTGAAGTCGTCCAATCCGCACTGGGCCCGCGTGGACGACTAAGGCCTAATCACCCTACACGGGTAGGCTCATGCCCCTCGGTGGGGACGTTTAGTGAGCTGATGAATACTTAATAATGTTGTCATTGAAATAGTCAAATAGAACTGTGGTATTATTGAAAAAAATTAAAGGTGATTTTACTTTATTTCGTATAGTAAATAAATGGTCGTAATTATATTATTTATCTGTTCTTAAATATCAATATTTATAATAAATACGTATAACCCGTCTATTGATAGGGGACTAAAAATATATGAAAACGTTATTATTACTTTCGTGTTATATTTAATTTACTTGACTGTACCCATTTCAACAGAAAGTTTACTAAATGGGAACTAAAACATGCAATTACTGAAATGTTTTCGAAATGGGAATAAATGTATCAAATATATAATGTTTACGAAACGCAACTTTTTGATAGTCACAATTTGAGGTTTACGAAATGGGAAGTTTACGAGATGGGAAGTAGCCCAATTTTGTTGCCTATGCGAGCGAAAATATTAATGAGAATTCATATTGAACTGAACCACATTGAATCTATAATCTATTATGTATTTATAACGTAGCTAGCGCCCGGTTTGTTTTTTCTCATTTTTTCATTGGTGGACTGCTTATATTTAGTAAGTAAATATTTATCCTGTGAAACATATACAATAACGCTCTTCAGTAAATCACAAAAAACATTAAAACTTTCCATTCTTGTACATTGAAAAAAAAAACTTATTAAGAAAAAGAAAACACTAAATTTATTATTTCTCTTCAACTTAGCGCAGTCTACTACTAGATATAGTTCCCTCATTCTGCGCCAGTTATCCCGGTCCTCCGCTTTCCTCATCCAACCGCCACTAACGTCATTTTGCAAGTCGTCGGTCCATCGGGCCGGAGGGCGTCCTATGCTACGCTTGACAAGACATGATCACTCCAGAACTAGTATGCTCTAATGACGATAATTTCTGTGGTCCCTTACAATACACTTGGGGACCGGGATATCCGTCGCAGAATGGGGAGTTTTATTACCGAGCGTTAAGCTAAAAGCCTATCGCGCTCGCCACATGACCATTGAAATGAAAGATAATATGCAAGTCATCTGCGGTAAAAAAATAAAATAAAACCAACAACTTAGGGTCTGAGAATCCTCGTGCCATTAATAAATTCTAGATATAAAGAAGTTCTAGTCAAATTCTTGTGTAGTTTTGTTTTTAGTTCAATAAAGAAAACAAACTCCTTACTACAGGTACTATCAATAGGTATCTTTCAATACAGTTCTCATTTGAATAAAATTAATTGTGTATATGTTAAAAAAAACCTAAAAAATGTTATATCTACTTACATATCTACATAAAACCATATATCAGCACATCAGCTTTGGTAGTGACCAAAGCTGATAATGCAGAAGCAGACAATGCTAAGATACAGTCAATAAATAACTAAATATCCACTGACATTCACACAGCGTCATCTAGCCCCAAGTTAAGCGTGAAGCCTGTATTATGGGTACTAAACAACGGATAAATATACTTACATACATTTTTTTTGTAAATACGTACATATTATACATAGTAAACACCCAGACCATTACAAACAGACTTGTTCATGCACACAAATGTTTGTACTGTCCGGGGGGATCGAACCCGGAACCCTTGGTGTTGCAGCCGTCCTCTCAACCGCAACACGTAAGTCAATGTAAGTTTAAAATTAAATACTTGAAAAATAAATAACCACAGACATTCGCAACAATGCCATTCAATCAAGAAATTTGTACTATGCTTGTAACTTTTACTAAACATCGAATAAACGAAGTATACTTTTTTAAAATACATATTATATTCAGTCACACACTCAAATGTTTTTACTGCATGGGGATCGAACCAACATCTCATCCATTACACCATACATAGATAACCTACATAGATTTGAGTACTCTTGATTGAGTCCCAAAAAACGATTACAAGTCAATCGCATTAGTACAAAAATCATAATGTTCGCAGCACAACATTTTCATAAAAAAAATCCAAATATGATATGTTACGAAAGTTCGAGGCTTTATTAAATTTGGTCTATAAAGAACACTTTGAATTTCGAATGTAAAATGAACAAATATATTTTATAATTAAAATTCAAGAGTGGCAACACCAACATTTTTTCACAGTTTCTAAAACAAAACAATGTTATGACTCACTTAGAGAAATGCGTGCTCTTATAAAGTGTTTCCAATGTTTTCTCCTTGAGCTTTTTGTTCGCCATGGCGGCGAGCTGCCCGAGCCGCCGAGCCCGACTGCGGCTATGGACGGACTACGTCAACCTGTGGCTTGTTAACTATGAATGTAAAGTAGCGAGTTGGGGTGTAATTTTCGGTATGTCACGCTGATATAATTTTGTGTGACGACCTACGAGGTCTACTGGACTAATCACAGGAGACCGAAGATCTGGCAGCTACCTCGATCAAACAATTAGTTTAGAGATTCAAAGGGATAACGCTGCCTGTATCTTCGGAACCTTGCTTAAAGGGAATTCTTTTAGTAAAATTTTATAGTTATACTAGCTTTTGCCCGCGGCTTTGCTCGCATTAAATTTGGGATAACACGGTACTTTCATTTATCACTATACATGATTTCCCCTCCCTCCAACTTTAAAGGTTTCGGGGTCAATTTCAGAATTTTTATTAGCAAAAAATGTTATAGTGAGCTTACCTTAAAAGATAGACATATGCTGTCGCGGACTTTTTTGTAGACCTTTAAAAGGAGAACAATACTCTCATACATGACTTTTGTGTAACTTTAACCGTTTACTCAGCGTACGCAGCGGAAGCTCCAAGTATGAAAAAATACCCCCGATTTTGAAACATTCTTCATTGCTGCTCCGCTTCTATTACTCGTAGCGTGATGATATATAGCATATAGCCTTCCTCGATAAATAAGCTATCTAACACTGAAGAATTTTTCAAATCGAACCAGTAGTTCCTGAGATTAGCGCGTTCAAACAAACAAACAACTCTTCAGCTTATATATTAGTATAGATTAATATTATATTTTTGAAGTTTTTAGTTTCAAGTTCGTGATATAGTCTTTTCATACTGTAAATTTGTAAAGTTACTAAATAAACACTGTATTTATTTGTTTTGGAGTTTGTAGACTGAATCACCTGATGGTCTGAAATAAAAGATGATTATCTGCTTTCGGACTGAAATCCACTGCGCTGTTCTAATGATTTTTAGATGTATGTCTTTCGCTATTCAGCAGGTTGCACCACGTGCGGGTGAAGTTGGCTTGGGTGCCAACAGTTATACGCCGAGACCTCTTACAACGCATACTGGAAATATACATAAATTTATTTAGTACATCTCAAAGGTAGTGGTTTTTGCAATGTCTTACCTTGTAGATTAGTGCTAAATAATGTATCTGATAAAATTTATAGAATTAAACTGGTCAGCTTTATAATTGTACAGTGTTATACCATTTAAAAAATCATAAAAACTACGTTCCACACTGGAACACTGTGTTTTGTGTGACAAACGTACTTGTTAAACTTCGTAGTCCTGGCCAGCATGTCGAAGACCTTCTGTGGGGGTCTAGCTCCAGGGACTACGGGCTTGGGCCGTGGCTGTTTGACCTCAGGCCTTGCTGTATCAGCGCGCGACACAACGTTGCGTCTCGAACTTAGGAAGAGCCGGACGCCGCGCATCGCTATAGCGCTCGCTGCAATACTGATTTGCTTCTCCGATGACATTTCTGTATGAAAGATGATGTTAAAAGATGTATAAAAGATGATGATATGTGAAAATGATCTCAAAATGGTATGTACTTGGAAAACAGCCTATTTTACAACATGGTGGCATGCCTTCTCGTTTCTTTGACACATGTGATATTACATAGGTAGTGCATTCGTTTGGAAACTTTCATTGGATAAACAATGTAAAGACCGCCTTATAATACGGTACAATATATATGACTAGACAACCTAAATATGCATATAAAATTGCCTCCTAAAGGACCCCAATCCCATACGATATTCCCCAAGGAAAACCTCTACAGCACACGATCGGAGGGTTAGCAGGAAGGAAATCTTGTGGAAACACACCTTTGTAGTTCCAATGTGTGAGAACAAACCTCTGCCGAGTAACTTCATCATCATCAGCTCATTAAACGTCCCCACCGAGGGACACGAGACCACCAATTGCAGGTGTATAGGCCTTAGTCGTCCACGCGAGCCCAGTGCAGATTGGCCGAATTCGCAGGCGTGCGCGATGTTTTCCTTCACCGTAAGAGCGTCGGATAACGTACATATAATTTCGAAAATTCCAAATCACATTGTTACGTGGCGGGATTTGAACGTGCGCCCTCCCGATCAGAAGGCAACAGTTCACACCACTGAGCCTCCGACGCTCCGACGCCGAGTTACTTGCTGAGGTAAAATATAAACTGATTTCGAATTGATGATTTCGAAATAATTGAATTATGTTATTATAATATAAATATATTTTTTATATAAAACAAACTATTTCAGTTGAGAGGAAGAATAAATAAAGAAATGCCGTAGGGAAAGCCAAGACGAACCTGTCATGATAAATTAAAAAGTTTGCTACAAAAGATGCAATCTTAATAGACGAGCGTGCAAGTCCGATGAATATAGAAGAACCAAAAGACTTGCGTCAGTTTAACCACCAACTAACTTTCTTACTTAGTTCATCGAACACCGATTATTTCAGCAACTTTGCAATTAGTCGGTAGTGAGGGAAGTTAGTTTGCTTCCAGTTTTCTAGTCGGTAATCGAGGTAGAGCTGCCGGCGCGAGGTACGGTCTAAAGAAGCCGATTACCTGGCCCGGGTTAAGTTTTAGCTAATTACAGTTTTGTGTTTACGGTCTGATAGGCGTTCTTGGTTCACTTTACTTGGCAGTTTTCCAGGTGCATTTCCCTTCTTTTAATGATTTCCTTTAAACAGCGCTTTGGTTACGAGTATCTTCTAGAAATACGTAAAATGCCTTTATGTAGAGACAATGTATTATCAATATCAGTGTCGTGCACTCCTTATATACAAATAAGCAGTGCATATCTTGAGCGTCCAGACAACCCATAAAAACACCAACATATTAAATGATATCCTCTTAATCGGCCACTTTTTTATACAGATAACCATACACGATTTGCTGTCATCAGCAGCCTCAGACCAATAAACCATAATAACTGGTCTGAGTCAACAGCATTCAATTTGACAAAAAATTATACAATTGATTGTTTGTGCGATAAGTGTCACTCACTTTGCATACCCTACTCATAATCACTGTGCACGCCACTGATCATCAGTTTATCTATCTTAATGGAGCGTAAAATCAGGATTGCTATGATGGCTGGGTTTTAACAAATATATATTTATCATTTTGATTAAACTCAACTTATTATTATTAATTTACTTAACTGTAAATTTCCTACTAACCACTACATCTCAATTGGTTGTAGTTATTACTTTAAAACATTATCTACGAATTATTATTAGGACTATCTAGTTTTTTTTTTTCGAACTGACTACTGCTGTTGGCCGCAGATGGCCTTTACAGCTTCACCGGGCAAGTGGCGAGCGCAGATGGCTCTCAGCCTTAAAGGACTATCTAGATTTATCACCAAATCGAGCATTTGAAACTGAAATAATAATAATTAATGTTTATTTCTCATCACAAATCATAGGTGTTAAGCTATACAAAAAAAGGTATAATTCATTAGAAATAGTAATAGTTCATAAATTGAATACTGCAGTGTTACAGCAAAAAGTTGACAATTTTAATGTTTAGTTAAAGGTATAAACTTGGAACGATGTAAACCCGTGGCTATAACTTATAATAATCCAGACTTTAGCCCACGTTTAAATAACCACATTGTTTAGGCAAATTTCTGCAATTTATCATAGCAAAAAGGCCCGGCGTTTCAACCACCTGAGACTGTAGCTTGAGAATGAAATATTTCTTAATCTATTATACCCTTTTTTTAAATAAAATCCTAAATATCTTTTCGGTTATCTTAAGGGTTTCTAACCTGAAAAGAAATACCCTTAATAATCAATAATCATTCATCCCAAGTGAGTTCGGGCAAGATCTCTTTGGGCGCACACTGATTCTGCGGATGGCTCCGCCTGCTTTTAATAATGATATATATACTAGGATGGCTACGTCCACCAAGTTGAAGGTAGAGTGACAAAGAGAGAGGTACTAAGAACACTTACAATGGTTAAGTTAATACCCAATCGTTGTAATACGTACAGGCAGAAACTTCGCCTATTTATCTAAAAAGAAACTTTACATATAAAAATAGGGAGAAGTTCAGAAATATTACAGGCATGTCTATAAGAAAACAAGTGAGTCAAAGTGGGCTTCATTAGTCTGTTATCTTTGCCAGCACGCGGGTTAACATGTTCAACTTTACACAAGAATTTAAATCGCCTTAGAAATAGCACGCGACGTCCATGTTTGCGGTGATTTAAGTGACATTCATATGGTACACATCACACGGTATCCTTTTTGAAATAGCAAGCAAGGATTTACTTGAAGATTTAGTAAATAAAGTAGAAAGAGGT
This sequence comes from Leucinodes orbonalis, assembly GCA_019425675.1. Lineage (NCBI taxonomy): Eukaryota > Metazoa > Arthropoda > Insecta > Lepidoptera > Crambidae > Leucinodes > Leucinodes orbonalis. Next base: position 75,680 of record PQWD01014593.1, on the reverse strand, counting down.
TTGGACTTTTGAGCGCATGAGTGAAAGAATAGCAAAGCATTTTTTTTTTTTCAACTTCGTGAGGCGCGGACGATCAAGAAGGACTTATCTTTAACAGGTCTAATCCTTAAGAAGGCTGGAGTCCGAAATAGAATGAATAAAGGAGTATTTATGATATATAAGTATGAAAAGATTCATGGATGTGAAAGAATCGAAAGAAGTATGTCATGCATAACCCATTTGGTATGTAAGGATTTACTTATAACCAAAAGATAGTGTTTTCTATATGGTGGTATGGTTGATGTACTTCGCATAATGGAGTGACAGCAACCCTTGCCTGGTCAGCAGGCCCTGCGGGGCAATTTTCGTGTTTACGTTTTGCCGTGAAAGATAGACAAATATACACACTTTCACATTTGTAATATTAGTATGGATTATAGCCAGCAGATTAATCACATAGAAGTACAAGAATCTCTGCATTATTTTGAGGTCAGTACCTTTATAAATAAAGGCTTTGTACTACAACTTGCTTTTGCATGATGTGTATCGACTCGATAAGAAGAAAAAGATGATTTGCCTGCTCACTATGATAATACTACGGAATTGAAGTGTCTTCATTATTCCTTAATTTCAGCTGCAAAGCATATTCCAGAAAACTGTTGTGCAAAGTCACCAGTCACCATTTAAAGTAAAACAAATGTTACGATACAGGCATAGAGTGATATTTAAACAAAACTACCTAAATAAACTTTGCTTTTCGTATTGCTATAACAGTCGACAAATCGAAGTCTAGGTCATGGCATCTTTAACTAGACTAAACGCAACCTTACTACCACACTGGCAGCAAGCGTTATTTTTTAAATTACCATTCACACAATAATTATACCAATTATAAAAATTTTAAAATTTATAATTAAAACAAAAAGCATTCCAGTATTTAAACAATAAATCAAAATGACATTCCTATACATTCCAGCCATGACTTGTGTTGGCAACGCATGAAAGAAAATACAAATTCATGAAGGCAAAGAACGCGTCGGGCGTTCAGCCTTCAGAATACGTTGCGGCGTTATTTAGCTATACATTAGAAAGGAACGACAACATCGTACTTACTGCTCGTGATTTATGCCCTTTATGCCACTACACAATGTACCATACATGTACACACACAGCTATGTTGGACATATGATTTATGTTAGATGCGTAGCCCGTATATCAACTGCAGGCAATGGTTTCGTTGCTTGGTAACCAATTTTGGTAGTATCGAACACATAGACTTGGACGGACTTGGATGACGGAGTTCACAGAAACATAAGTAACTGTAAGTATCTACGGGACTTCCAAAACTGCAGCCATGGGTTCTACTCGCTTTACAAAATTTAATTTATATTCCGAAAAAGACCATTGTCACGTAGTACAATTTTATAAGGATCCATGTTTTATTAAGGCAAGTCGGGTAATATTAGCTGAGTAAGCTGAGAATACGTTAAAAAAATCGTCAGCGTGGGTTTTTGATGTTCTCTTCAACCTATCGTAGTAGTACCGGACAAAAGTCTTTCCAAATCTGCGTTAGATATACCGGTCCTCCGCTTTTCTCATCCAGCCTCCACCAGCGACCTTTCGCAAGTATTCAATACATCGGACTTGACGGCGTCTCTACACTTGCCAAGACTCGTTAGTCACTCCAGAATTCGTCTGCTCTAACGGCCATTGGTTCTGCGACATACGAGACCAGCCTACTACTGCTTCAACTTGCTGATACTATGTCGGTTCTCGACCTCACCTATATTGTTACAAATTCCCCAGCATTGTACGTATCTGATAAAACGTAATGTTAATTAATTATTTCATAATCAGCCTCTTAGATATCCCCACTGAGGGGCACGAGCCTACCCGTATAGGGTGTAATTAGTTATTTATCCTACATTCAAATGTTGTACGATTAGTTAGGGTAAGTTTTGGATAGGTAATCTGTAGAGTGAGTAATTCGAACTACGATGTTGCCTAAAATTGGGTTATTACTCGTACCTCTAATAGTAGAGGTATAAATAAATAAATAGTAACTGATATGTAGGGGCTGAGAGCCATCTGCGCTCGCCAATCGTCCCGTGAAGCTCTAAAGGCCACCTGCGGCCAACAGGAATAAGTTATTCCGAAAAGAAAAAAAGAGATTTTTTTTTATTAAGGGTTGCTAGAGTTAGGCCGTGTAGATTCAGAAGCTTCGCTCTACATGAGATCTGATAAAATTTCTACATTGCAAACCTTATGTGGTCGTCTTGGCCACATTTTATATGAAATGTTTTTGATTATATAATATATATATATTTATGAGAACACTTATATGTATAAGTCAATATTTACGAGAACTTGAACTGCAATAAAACTTCGCGGCAATGAAAAATATGGTCAACCTATTTACTTATCTAAGTACTCATTTTATGGAATATAATGTTTCATCCGAATTTGGTAATTTGGGTTCGACACGAAACATGAAAAACTTCATTACCTCAAACGATAGCGTTAAAGTTATTATCCTGGTATTGAAATACTAATTTTTCAATTACAAAAAAGATATTAAAAATAAGTCAGCAAATATTCTAAAACCATGACTTGGCAAAAAAAAATTCATGTATAATAAGACCCTTTAACAACTCGTTAAGGGTAACCAGCTAACTAATATATTTGTATAAAATTAATTTCGAAGTCATTTATGTATAAAAGTGCTATCTCCGCAGATAGCAGAATAAAATTTAATAAATCAAAGCCTCTTTAGTATAAACTATGTCAAAAGATGGCGTTGTGTATGTGGTTTAAAGACTATAATTTTGTTTTGTAAAATATTATAACAAAATTCATAATATGTAATGATTTATTAATAAAATTATTACAGCAAGTAAAACCAACGCAATGTAGAATGTTTGTGTAACGTTAACTAAACGTAGAATAAGTAAAACGTCAAACCTGTCACACATGAAGTTAGCTGTCAGACGGTACCTGTCCAGGGTTGCCAAACGTACGAGGTACCTCGTACAAATACGATATTTGTGGTCTTCCGTACGAGGTACGAGGACACTTTCAACCTTGTAATTTTTTTTACGAGATTTTGTAATATACCTTTAAAAACTAGTGCCATCTATCTATTAATGTTCAAGATCTACATTAACACAAAAAAAACCATTGGTTGCATTAAGGCGATCATTGTCTGCCTCGGAATTGTCTGCAGACCTTTGTAGCTATGTCAACCGGGAAAACAACGATTAATAAAACATTTTGTCCTCCGCGTGAATCGTTTCTATCACAAAGTGATATTTATTTTTAGTAAGAAAATGGTCATTTTTTTAATTTTATTTAGTATTTTTAATGATAAAAGCGTTCCTTTTAAAAGTACGAGTTTCAAAAGTGATCTTATGTACGAGGAATTTGGTTTCAGGGTTGGCAACACTGTACCTGTCAAATCAAAAATACTTAACGTCAAAAAATACAAAAGGGCCGTCGAACGTTTTTGTGCTCATAGTGACTTCTTTGTTTGTTTTTATTTATATCATAACTAAAAACGACTTTATATTTGAAGTGAGAGTGAGGGTTGCTTGTTTATTGTGAAATAGTTTGGAAACTAATTAAAAGGTGCTCATTTTAAACGAAGATATTTTGGTAAGTGATTCCCAAAAATTTTAACAGAAATCATCAAGATTTTGTTGGATGCTTTTGAATTAATTAGTATTAAATGGTCAAACTGTACTTAATAACTCTTAACAACATTTATCTATTTTCGTGCTGTAGCTAAACAACATTATCAGTTTATTTGTGAAACGAAATTCAAATTAAGGTACTCTGTTGGTAAGCACCTAATTATTTGCAGCCAATTAATACAGAGTTGAAAATGTTTAAATTGAAGTAAATTATAAATATTTTTGTTTTTATACTAGGTACATGTTACATACTCCTTTCTTAACCAAATTACTGATTATTATTTTATTTATTTTATTATATTTTTTAATTGAGTAGGAAACTTTACATATACCTAAATTGCATTATCCGAACGTCGCTCAACCGAACCACTGCTTATCTGAACAGTAACTTGCGGAAAGTGACCCCACTTATGGGGAATTTTAAAGCCCTTATTAGGTACTATGGTAATAAGGTGATCTACGGCTAGTAAGCAGGCAGGCTTCTAAAGTTGACAAATATTCAAGACTTATTAAAGTTTTAATTGTACTCGTGTCACTATAAGTTGATCAAAACTTTTCTTCCTGTCTATCATTAAAGATATCAATGTAAAACTATGTTTTCATTGAACCTGTACGTAAATATTTATAGCCAAATCAATATACATAACTATACATATATATATTATAATATAAATAAATCAATATACATATATAAAAAGAATTTTGTAATAATAATTTGAAGTTAATTAATTTTGACGAACTTGCATTGTGTGCAGATACACACTGTAATGATTTTTCTCATAAAATTATAATAGATAAGATGTACAATGACATTGTGAGAACATTAAGGGAGGGAGCTGTTTTGACATATAAATTAGGTAAATGCAAGAACAATAACATTGTTATTGGTTGGAATAAATACGTAAGTTTAGCTCATTATGAGGCTAGGGTAAAATTTAAAGTATGGGTTTTATATGGCAAGCCCAGTAGTGGATTAATCTATGATGAAATGTATAAAAGCCGTAAGATATTTAAATCAAAGTTAAAATGGTGTCAAAACCATCAAGAACAGATTAAAATGGATGTATTGGCTTGTAATAAGGAAAGTAAAAACTTCTCGAAATTTTGGAAAAATGTAAAAAAGTTGGATTCTAAGTCTAGTCTTCCTACTACTGTATCAACTGTCTCAGATCCTAAACAGATAGCTAACTTGTTTAGGGACCAATTTAACATTAAGCCGACTTTAAAGCGGGTGAGCGGGCAGAGTTCGGTCGATGTTGGGCTAGTCATGTAACCGTCACATGACTCGATTTCTAGTAAGGAAGTGAAAGAAATTCTTCAAGTCATGAAACGGGGGAAGTCACCGGGACATGACGGCCTGAGTGTCGAGCACTTGAGGTTGGCGGGTGCACTTGCCTAGGGTGCTGGCTATGTTATATTCTTTGTGTATTAGCCACTCGTATTTGCCATCTGAATGTATAAAAACCATAGTCGTGCCGGTGGTCAAGAATAGAACAGGAGATATAGCAGATAAAAATAATTATAGACCTATATCTCTGGCCACGATTATTGCTAAAGTTTTGGATAGGCTTCTAGATAAACATTTGGAGCTGAACCTACAGCTTCACGATGCACAATTTGGGTTTAAACCGGGGCTTTCTACGGAGAGTGCTATTCTCAGCCTTAAGCACACGGTACGCTATTATGTGGATAGGCGGACACCGGTGTATGCGTGCTTTCTCGACCTGTCGAGGGCTTTTGACACGGTATGTTATGACATATTGTGGACTAAGCTTAGACAAACCAAGTTGCCAGGGACTTATGTTCTGTTCTTGAGTACTGGTACTCTCACCAAGTTAATTACATCAAATGGGGAACCTGTCTGTCTGATTCATATGGGTTGGAGTGTGGTGTAGCAGGGAGGTATTACTCTCCCAAGCTGTTTAACCTTTATGTTAAACGGCCTGATGAGGGCCTCAGTGGCTTACCAGTTGGTTGCAAAATTGATGGAGTTAGCATTAATAACTTGAGCTATGCCGATGACATGGTGCTGCTGGCGCCTTCTATCAGAGCCTTAGAGATATGTTGACGTACTGTGAGGCTTATGCTGCGAGTCATGGCTTGCAGTATAATGCTATAAAGAGTCAGTTTATGGTTTTCTGTCCGGGAGGTAAAAGCCCAATGTCTGTGCCACCACTTGTGTTGAGTGGTAAGGTACTTAGCAGAGTTGTTAAGTTTAAGTATCTGGGACTGTGCTTGCCGATAACCTTAAAGATGAACAAGATATAGAGAGGGAGCGAAGGGCGTTGACGGTGAGGCGAATATGTTGGTCCGCAGATGTTTGCTCGCTGCTCCAAGGAAGTAAAAATAATGCTCTTCAAATCATTTTGTCAAAACTTTTTACACGAGCAGTCTGTGGTTACTTATACTAAGGAACCGTCAATACCCTTCGCGTCCAATATAATAACGCTTTAGGATGTTGTTGGGTCTCCCGCGTTTCTGCAGTGCATCTAGTATGTTCGCAGATGCACGAGTAGATGGATTTGCCGCCTGCTTAAGAAAAAGAGTAGCTCACTGCTAAGCAGAGTGCGTGGGAGTCCCAACACCATTCTAAGGGCCATTGCTGATAAGTATGATGGGGTGATGTATAAAACACTCATCAAAATATTTACGCAATATATATTTATTTTTAAACATTTTGCTTAAACTAACATAGATATAAGTGATTTCACAGATTTTGTTTACTAACATTTTATGGATTTTGCATTTATTGAAATAAAGAACTATTATTATTATTATTATTATTATTATTATAAATTTGGATAATCTGAAAATATTAGTTTTCGGATTACCCTTGTCCCCAATTAGTTCAGATAATCGACGCTAGACTGTACCAATATTTCAATATGTACAATTGATATACTTTTGATTAAAGGTAAGAAACTATTGATCAAATCAAGCTCTGAGTTCTGTAATTCAATAAAATAAGTAATATAGGAGTGTAAGGCAACTTAATCTTCTCTCTCTCTCTCTCTCTCTCTTCAACCTATTGCAGTCCACTGCTGGACATAGGTCTCCCCCATTTAACTTAATCTTCACAATGTGGAAATGTTGTTCATTGGAAAGCATAAATAATGTTCTTAATGTTTATGACAACCATTTGGTGTTGAGAGGTCGGCCGCAACACCAAGGGTTCCGGGTTCGATCCCGGGCAGTACAAACATTTGTGTGCATGAATATGTCTGTTTGTAATGGTCTGGGTGTTTCTATGTTAATATGTATGCTTTTAAAAAATATAAATGTATGTATGTTTATCTGTGATTAGTACCCATAATACAGGCTTTTTATGCTTAACTTGGGGCTAGATGGCACTGTGTGAATGTCAGTAGATTTTATTATTATTTAATCCTAAATAGTCAGTCTAGATACAGAATTTAAGTAAAGTACTTCACATGAACAAAAGCTGTTTATTATTGTCTTAATTGGATAATATACCTGTGAACAATAACCATGACACTACATAAAATAAAATTTTTTTTAGTAAGTAACACAAATATCAATTGAGGAAATATACTTAAGTATCAGGCACATCTGAGACAAACAACAAAGAATAAAAAGATTAAAGCTCCATGAGTTTGCAGAAAATAACATGGACAACTATTATTTTTTATTTGTTTTTAAGCCAAATTTTTCCTGATAAATATGTAATAGTTTCTCATAAAAATGTAGTTAATATTAATATAATTTTTTTTTCTGGCAGCTACCTTGGTCAAAGAATTAGTTTAGCGATTCAAAGGGGAACGCTGCCAGTGTCTTCGGAACTTTACCAAAGGGGGGTTCTTTTAATTATTTTATTAGTTATTATATATATATTTTTTTTTTTTTTTTTAATATTTTAGTTTATAATATTTAATTTTAAGGTTTTAGTTGTTAGTATTGATTAATTATTTATTATTTGTTAATATCTAGTTAATTGAAATAAAATATAATATTTATAATAACCATTTTTGTATCTACTTAATTGTAAATACATCTATACTATAATAAGCTGAAGAGTTTGTTTGTTTGTTTGAACGCGCTAATCTCAGGAACTACTGGTTCGATTTGAAAAATTCTTTCAGTGTTAGATAGCTTATTTATCGAGGAAGGCTATAGGCTATATATCATCACGCTACGAGTAATAGAAGCGGAGCAGCAATGAATATGTTTCAAAATCGGGGGTATTTTTCATACTTGGGCTTCCGCTGCGTACGCTGCGTAAACGGTTAAAGTTACACAAAAGTCATGTATGAGAGTATTGTTCTGCTTTTAATGGTCTACAAAAAAGTCCGCGACAGCATATGTCTATCTTTTAAGGTTAGCTCACTATAACATATTTTTGCTAAAAAAAATTCTGAAATTGACCCCGAAACCTTCAAGTTGGAGGGAGGGAATCGTATGTATAGTGATAAATGCAAGTACCGTGTTATCCCGAATTTAATGCGAGCGAAGCCGCGGGCAAAAGCTAGTTTTTCATAATGTATTACTTGTCGAGCGTCGGTGGCTCAATGGTGAAGACTGTCGCCTTCCTACCGGGAGGGCTGAGGTTCAAATCCCGACACGTACCAATGTGTTTTCGAGTTTTCGAAAATATATGTATGTTATCCGACGCTCTTACGGTGAAGGAAAACATCGTGAGGAAACCTTCATGCACGCCTGCGAAGAGATTTAATGGTTGTGTGTGAAGTCGTCCAATCCGCACTGGGCCCGCGTGGACGACTAAGGCCTAATCACCCTATACGGGTAGGCTCGTGCCCCTCGGTGGGGACGTTAATGAGCTGATGATGATGATTACTTGTCAAGATAAGATATTATTTCAGAAATAATCTTCAAAGTAATACTAATTAATTAAATCATGTTTTTTTCCACACATATCATTATGTATACAGTCACACATACATTTTTCCATAGCTTATTTGTAGTATTAAATGTATGAAACATCACTAACTCACTACTAGTAATATATATTTATATTGATTAAATTTGAGTGCCTTTGACTGCTATCTAACCTGATTGAAAGTTACCCTTCAGCCTAATACTCTCAAATGCAGGGCTTGGAAACCGGTATAATTTTTGAACCGGTTTTGTCAATTTTTCCCTTGGAACTTTTTGAAAAAGGTTTCGTTCCTCAAAACCGTTAATTAACCTGTTCTTAAAAATACCGTTTTCTTTAATTAACCGGTTAATATTTTCGTTCAGGGTAATGAACTGAAGTTCGTGATGTTTTTTCGCAGCGTCGTGTCGGCGTCGCGAAAGTTATTGAAAAAATCATTAACTGTTTCGGATTCGATATTTGTAATTATTTATACACAATTTATTGCCATGAAAGGTGAATCGGGTGAGTTTTTTTTGGTAATCTAATTGTGTCCAAGATAGGCAGAGTTGTAGCGAACCGTCCCGCCTTAAGACTTGACGAATTCCAACCAACGGAGCAGGCTGGGTTTCGAAAGGCTACAGCACCGTAGACCAAATCCATACTGTTCGGCAGCTTATACAGAAGACCGAAGAGTATAACCAGCCGCTGTGTATGGCATTTGTGGACTACGATAAAGCCTTCGACTCCATCGAAACCTGGGCTGTTCTGGAGGCTCTGCAGCGATGCGGTATCGACTGGCGATATATCGAGGTGATGAAGTGTCTCTCCAACGCAGCGACGATGACCATTAAGATCCAAGACCACCGACAAGACCCATCCAATTGCGTCGTGGTGTGAGACAGGGAGATGTTAATCCCGGAACTGTTCACAAACGCATTGGAGGATGTCTTCAAGACCCTGGACTATCTGAACGAGGCGTCAACGTCAATGGAGAGTTTATTTCTCATCTTCGTTTGCTGACGATATCGTCATTGTGGCCGAGTCATCGGAAGAGCTTGCGGAGATGCTGAACAGCCTTAATGATCTTCCGACGAGTTGGGCTTGGCATGAATTTGGACAAGACAAAGTCATGTTCAACAGTCGTGTCATGCCACACCGATATGCGTCGATGGCGTCGTCTCGAGGCGCCGTCTCGAGACTATGCAGGAGTATATCTACCAGGGCCAAACCATCCAACTTGGCCGGCATAACTTCGAGAGGGAGGCTAGTAGGAGGATTCAGTTGGGTTGGGCGGCATTCGGTAAGCTACGTCTGTCCTAACGTCAACTATTCCGCAATGCTTAAAGACAAAAGTCTTTGAGCAAGCACATACAATACAATACAAAATACAAAAATCTTTATTTATAGAAAACAAGTCATTCACAAATTGTTGATTTTGAGGTCTCATTCTTTTAAGTTAAATAACCTGTAGTAGAATGAGACCGCTCCCCTCAAGACATGACAGCATGACTTGTTACAACTAAGATAATACATAGTTAATTAACTAAGCATATGAAACGTTGGTTTTATATAAACTAATATATAAACTTATATATAAATAGTATAACTTTAAATAAATTAATTAAAATATGTGTTATTCTTTTATAAACTACATAAATAATAAGAATAAGTACTTACATTGTATATTTTAATTTTATCAAGTTGTAATAAATAGATATATATTGTTAAACATTAACTTACTTCTGCAAGCAATGATTCAGTCGCGTTATAATCTAGGAGTTTCAACCAGGATGTAATTAACTCCGAGCACTTATAATTGGTTTTATTGTAGAAATTGAGTTTTCTGTTTATCCTATTATATAGATATATAGACTGACTTCGGAATTGTTTACTGGCAAATTTTGTTTTAACCTTAGGGTAAGTTAATACTGAGTAGGGATTACGCCTACTTAAAATTTTGGAACTCGGAATCACATTTTTATGAATTCTTGTTATACATTTCAGAATATATAGCTGTCTAACAGTCAAGACATTGCATTCTTGGTAAAGTTGTTTAGTGGGATATGTGATTTTGTGAAATGTCGCAATCTTTAGCAACAAGCGCTGCGCCCTCTCTATCTTAATTATTTGAGTTTTATGGGATCCACCCCAGAGCGGCAAACAGTAAACCAAGATTGATTGTATTAGTGTAACATATATATTCATTAATAGTTTACAGTCTGCAATGTGTCTTAAGTACCTAAAAAGCCACAAAAATTTCCTTACACGCATTGTGCATGCCTCTATTTGTTTGTGCCAATTCAGCTGTTGATCTAGAAAAATGCCAAGATATTTTACGTAACTAACCTTCTCCAAAGGTAGACATATACAAGGACATGATCTACCAAGATCATTGCATGAGTGGGCAATTAACTGCAAATCACTGTTAGGTTGGGACGAGTTTAGAATTGCAAAAGTAATATAATTAGTTTTTTCAATATTTAAACTTAGCAGGTTATTACTCAGCCACCTCGTTACAGTGAAAACCCCCTTCGAAGCAGTTTGGTACACCTCATCCCAGGTGTCTCCATGAAACAAAAGTGCTGTGTCATCAGCATAGGAGATTATTTTACCATTATGCAATCTAGTATCAGTAAGATCATTGATGTATATCAAAAACAGGGTAGGTCCGAGGACACTACCCTGAGGCACCCCGTATTGCGCATTGGTGACTAAAGAACTATAGCAGTCACTGCCTAATTTAACTTGTTGTTTTCTATTCGTTAAATAATTGGCTAGAAGTGACTGAAATTTGCCACGTACTCCAATAGCGCTTAGTTTATTTATTAGTCTGGGGATAGAGACGGTATCGAATGCCTTTTTTAGGTCAAGGAATACGCAAAGAGCTCTCTTTTTATTATCAAGTAATTTGACAATTTCTCCGGTTAAGTCCAAGACTGCATCTTCTGTGGATCTGTTTTCACGGAAACCGTATTGCGAATTAGAAAGAATATTATATTTTTTAAGGAAATCAACTAAGCGTTTATTAATTATTTTCTCTAAGATTTTTGAAATAACAGTGAGAACAGATATAGGCCTGTAATTATTGACATCGCCCCTATCCCCAGACTTAAATATCGGGTGAACTATGGCAAGCTTTAATTTACTAGGAAACACACCCTCACTAAGACACAAACAGCCAAGACGTGTAATGATGGGCGCGAGTTCAACTCTGGCCTTTTTAATAAAAGTAGTTGGTATATTATCCCATCCGGCAGAGGAATGCGTTTTCAAGTGTGAGATAACTGATAATATCTCATACACGTCAGGTTCAATAATACCAATAGTATTAAGTTGACGGGAACACGATTGCTCAGCATTTAGTTTGTTGCCTGATGAGTGTCCATTAGCTGTATGTTCTGCCAGTGTCTTTCCGACGCTCACAAAGTGTTTATTTACGATATCAGCAGAGTTTTTTGCACTATCTGAAAGTTGTTTCAGTTCCTGGTTTTTTATGTTTTTTGTATTAAGGTTAGTGACTCTTTTTATTGATTCCCAAAGTAACTTACTATTATTTTTTTGATTTGATAAGCATATCACGTTCATAATTATGTTTCAGTTTTTTTAATAAGTTATTACAAAAATTTCGATATCTTTTGTAAATTAATTGTTGTATTTCGTTTTCTTTGTCTCGTTGTGCTTTTTTTTGTAATTGATTTCTGTTTTGTATACATCTCAGAAGGCCTGGTGTTATCCAGGGTTTGATAATGCGCTGCTTACTAGGTATAACTATTGTTTTTGTGTGGCTTTTTAAACAGTTTGTGATTAGATGAATAAGATTTTCTGTAAGCTTGTTTGGATCCTCAACCTGTGTAAGTTCATCTAAGTTAGCTTTTCGTAAAGTGTTATGAGCACCCTCATAGTCAGTGACTGTTTTTATTGCTTTTTTGTTAAAAGAAGTTTTTTTAGAGTATAGGTTGGCAACTAGCATTAGGTGGTCAGTTACGGTTGTTTCAAGTACAGCAATACAAGCAGAATACTTATTTGGATCAAGATTAGTAAATACATGGTCTAAGCAACTATTTACTCTGGTATTTAGTCTATGTCCTGGCAATAAACCATGCTGGGACATCATTTCTAGGTAATCGTGACTGCGGGAGTTTAAATAGCCCTCCAGAATATTGATGTTGATGTCTCCGGTAACTATTACGTTTTTATCGTAGCAACTCGTACCAAGGTGAGAATCAAGAGACGCAACGAATTCTCCTATGTTGTGGGTTAGATGGAGATCGGTAAATACAAAGTATTGTGCAGCCCGAAACATTTATTTTTAAACATGAAGCATCGCTGATGACAAGTTCTTTGACAGTGTGTTCCAAGTTCATATGAATGTATGCAACAACACCATCATTTTGAGAAACTTTTTTTGTGGTGCTATAAACACTATACCCAGGCAGGTTTGGTAATGGAATATTGGCATTTAATCTACATTCGGTGAGAATGAGAATGTCAATATGTTGCTTTAATAGTGATATGTTGGCATAGAAATCATTATAGTTTTTGTTGATGCTTCGAATGTTTTGACAAACTAAAGATAGTGTAGGCATATTACAGGGTACTAGCTGATGAAGGTCCTCCAAGTCACAAGAAAAGCTATTGACATTATTAATAATGTCCAACTCTTGCACTATTTGCGGTGTATTATTCATGTATAATAAGAGTTATAAATATTTCACGTAATAACAGATGGAGTTCATCTTCAACACAGCATTCATTATAATATGGTATCCCTATAAATGAAAACTTAAGTAAAGTATTTTTTTTAACGCCGCCCTTCCAGTTGTCCACATATCCAAGCGAATCGGCAGGAGTGTATAAGTTAATTTTTATCCCATATTTACACTTAGAAAATAAAAATTGTGTAAAAGTGTATATAAATAATTTAAGATTCAAACATGACGTTATATAGGTTATGTTAGATGTAAAATAAAATAAACAGATTTGCTTGTGTACATTATCAATAAACTTAAAATATGTAGTACATATATAGGTGTTACATAGAACAATATAAAACTTAAAACATTTTTTGTATAAATAGTATCAATAAACTTAAAAATATGAAGTACATATATAGGTGTTATATAGAATAATATAAACCCTAAAAAATTTTTCACATAAACAGTTTCAATAAACTTAATAATATGTAGTATATATCTATGTTTTGCATAAAACAATGTAAGATCAAGAACACTTTGCTGATAAACAGTATCAGTAAACTTAAAAATATGAAGTACATAACTAGATAATATATTAAACAATGTAAGATCAAAAAAAATTACAAAACAATAGTAGCATGCTAAATAACACTCAAAAAGTCACGCACTCAATAATGCTTGAATCTGAGACTCCCTACTTATCTGAGTAATTTGGGAGTCGTCGTCCTTTCTAACGTAGACGCGGCCGAAGGACGTCCAGCAATATTTATAGTTTTTAGACTTCCTTAAGTCTCGTGCCAAAAAGTATAGCCTTGAAGCCTTTGGTGTCAAATATTCTGACAGGTAGATAGGTATATCTGGACATTTTTTATTACCCAAATGAATCGCACATAGTTTTTGCGTATGGTTTTGTTTGTTGAAGGACTTTGCACGTTTTATAAGATCTTCTTTCAAAGACGTCGAGTTTAGCTCGACAATAAGTGATTTTCTTTCCATGGAGCCTTTTGACTTGTATATGTCTTTTATATCAGTCTTATTAATAGAAATGTTCAATGTTTTCGAGAGTGTATCCATCATATCTGTCAGACTTTCTCTCGTTTCCTTAGAACTCATTGGCACATTTTTAATTTCTATGGTAGTTTTTCTTCCAGATCTCAATAAATCTTCCAGCCGGTCCTCCATTACAGAAATATATTCGTCTTTTTCCTTTATTTGTACATACGCAGCTGAGACATGGACACTAACTGCGGGATTGGTTCACAAGTTCAAAGTCACTCAACGCGCAATGGAGCGAGCTATGCTCGGGGTCTCTCTTAGGGATAAGATCAGAAATGATTTAATCCGTAAGAGAACTAAAGTTACCGACATAGCCCGCCGAATCAGCAAGTTGAAGTGGCAGTGGGCTGGTCACGTATGTCGCAGAACCGATGGCCGTTGGAGCAGACGAGTTCTGGAGTGGAGACCGCGTCTTGGCAAGCGTAGCGTAGGACGCCCTCCGGCCCGACGGACCGACGACTTGCGAAAGGTCGCTGGTGGAAGCTGGATGAGAAAAGCGGAGGACCAGGATGTCTGGCGCAAAATGGGGGAGACCTATGTCCAGCAGTGGACTGCAATAGGTTGAAGAGAAGATAGGAATGATTATTTTGATTATTATAAATTCATGTGGTGATTAGAGGTCAAATAGTTGAATAGATTCTAGATTCAATTTGTTCTCTTATCGTGAGTTTATGAAGTCATGAAAACTGTTTTTGTTGTGTTAGTTTAGTTTTTGTTAAAACTAAAGCATTTTTTTGATGTATCGATACTATTGCTTCTGACTATTGCCAAAACTAACAATAGTATTGATAATTTCGATACTATCGATAGTACTGCTTTAGCCAAAATACTGGATAGCTTATTTCTCTGGACTTATCCATAAGTACGCTCTTTTTCTGGGATTTTACAAGGAAACAGAAACAATGCGGCCAAACCCGCGGGGTGTAGCTAGTTATATGATAATAATTAGAATATTTTTTAAAGGCACTGATAATAATCATCACGAAGATGATCCAGCATTGTTGAAATACAAAAACATTTGTCTACTTCTTCTCCTCCCGAGGTTGTCTTAAGAGCCTACAAAAAGATTATATACCGGATGGTGGGCGGCAGCGCCATCCTGCGTACTGATTCACACTGTGTGGTCACAAACCCGCCTGCCCGTTTGCCTCCTATTCAATAAAAATAAAATAAAAGACAAAGATGTTGAATTACTTATTTATTATTTACTTATCAATAATCAGACTCATCAATGTAACCTTAATATAATTTTTTTTTTTAATTAACAACATTTTAGGTACTGGTGATCATAACAATAGTCAAAACTATTAATTATATTGTTATGATCACCAGATCAATATAATTGGGGATCAAATCAAACAATCACTGAAATCGAATAATGTAGAACTTAATTATAAAGAAGTCAGTACTCAGAGAAAAATGTAGCAGATGGTAATAAGCCCATTACAGAAGAACAAAGAAACTCAATTGAATATATGGATGCAGTATCCTCATTATGTATTTACTGGCATTTGACACAACTCTTGATAAAAGAAATTACTACTTTGGTAACCTTTTGATTGGCGAAATGTAATTTGTACCAGCTTGTATGCGTTCCGAAGCCTATATTAATATATTGAAGTATATTTAATCTTTAAATAATAAACATCTAGAAGAAGCTAACGAAAACTGATTGATACATTACAAACGGTTGTTTAATAAATCATAAATACGATTGTAACGTTTAATTTTGACATGATTGCAATAGGTACTTTAAATGGCCTGACCGTATAGAGTATTGTTTCGGACTACCAAAATGTCTTCAATAACTGAATCTGATAAGGAAAGTCTTAAATTATTTAAAACAAATTTGAGTGACGAGAATAATCTTTCTACACTTACTTGTGTAGGTGGTGTAGAAAGAATAATTTTGGATAATAAATATAATTGTGGATCAGAATATTTTTTTTTATTCCAATACTCTAAAATATTTGTAGAAGTTGGTACGATTGGCTCATTTAAAAAGTTATCGAGAAGTGTAGTTAGCGAAAAATGTGCAAAATTATTTTCCGTTGTTTTTCTTCGTCGGATATCTTGGAAATAATAGTCGAGATTGTCTTCTGATGTTATTGCTGCACTGGGTCCCGGTCGTGGCTCTTGTAAATTGTCATCCGTGACATGATGTATATTTTTAATTCGATTAAAAGTAGATATTAAATGTTGACGTGCTTTTATTTGCTGCTCAATGGTCAAAACTGCGTTAATACGAGGATCCAGGTAAACTGCTGCCAGAAAACTCTCATTGTCAAAAAGGACTTTTTGTCTATTTCGCATATTTATAGCAATTAGTGATGCAAAAGGTAAACTAAGGTTTTCATTTGCTAACATACAACGTGTCCAAGCAATATAAAAATCACCAAAAGTAATCTGTTCTCTTTGTAATGATTTGCTTAGCGTTTGACAAGGCTTAAGTGCTTCAAACATTTCTTCAATATTAGTCCACATGGTATCTTCCAAAAGACCACTTCGCTGAATATCGGAATTTGACTGGCAAAATGGTTTCAATAACATAAGTCTTTCTAACATTAATACAGTCGAATCCCATCTAGTTGACAGTCAATGATAGCGTTAGGTAAAAGGTTTTCTCTTAATCTTATAACGATATTTGGTGTCCGTAATAGCCTCGATAAGCGGCGACATTGTTCTAAGATTGACTCGTAGTCAAAAAGCGTGTCTCGAACAGCCAATTGTAAGGTGTGAGCCGCACATCGAACAGCTACAATTTTAATACTTGGATCGCAATCGCCATCATCTAATTCTATATCCAAAAAATCAGTGTGGTTTTCACCAACAAAGTCTTCATTTACCTCTTCTTCTTCTGGTTCTTCATTCACCCGTTCTATTTCATCATTTAGATGATGTTCTAGTAACTGAAGCTCTTCCCCAAATTTCTTTGTCATTTTAATCATATTTGAAGCATTGTCTGAGGTAATGGAATATATCTGATTAATTTTTATACCAAAACGACTTAAAACAATCTTAACTGTATCTTTCAAAAACTCAGCTGTATTCCTTTCATGCAATTCAAGAACAGTCAAAGTTCTTAAAACTAATTTTGCATCAAAAATGTATTGAATATTCAGACCCAAAAATCGCCTACATTTTACTGAAGCGACGTCAATTTTTAATGCAACCAGCTGGTCCTTTATTTCGTTGCATATTATTTTACGCGTCTCATATGCTTTGTCTTCAACACAACACTTTACTTTTTTGCTGTTCGTTTCACATCCTGGTATAAGTTTAAGAATATTCTGGAATGCTTCATCGTCAATTAATGTAAATGGCCGACCATGTACAGTTACTAATTTGACACATTCTGCCGTCACTTTACTCGAAACTTCATGATCATGGGTTGCGTTTCCTGATTTATTTTCAGTACTATTTTTTTTATTATCTCTTCATATTCAGATCGGTGACGTCTTAAAAAGTGTCTCAGCAAATTCGCTCCATGGTTGCCCTAAAATAAACAACAGAATTAGAAAAATCAAATTAATAAATTGACAGATTTCGTATCTTTATCATACTGGGTTTTGCGCGCGACTTCGTCCGCTTGGAATAATTACATTGGGCTAATGCTCATTTTAACCCGCTACTTTGATTATATAATCATAATAATATTTTTTAGTTTCTCCTCACTTACATTATTCTGCTTAATGAATGACACAATATACAATGATTGTTTACTATATGAATGTTCGTGGGAGACTGGAGTCTAAGTTAGGCAGTTATCGGATCATGTTCGGTACATGGGACGGATTTAAAAAACAATCTGAAGCTGTTGAGGGATCGATATTAATGCTAACAATCTTAGAGTATACTATTATAAGTAGATACTCTAAGCTAACAATATAATTAAACAAAATCGTTTGTCTCTCCCTTTGTTCGATTTTGATCAAACTCGGTAATACCTAGTTGATACCCCTGGAAAGGTTATAGGATACTTATTTTAGTCTAGTGTGGCGGACCTATCACTCTCGTCAGTGCTGGTTGAAGGAAAACAACTTCTTATGCGACCATCGTTTATTCTCCAATAATTAAGACTAAACATTTATTTCATGTTAGTATACAAGAGCGTTATGTTTATGTTAGAACATTATAGATACCTACATTACTCAGAGTACCTAAATTTAATATGCACGTGGGGTGGCATATCTAGCTATGCCCTGCGGGTTCACCCTTATATTTCGCGTTCCCGTGGGGAATCCAGAATACAATATACCTTGCACGATAAATGGGCTATGTAACACTAAAATAATTTTTCAAATAGGACCATAGTCTGATAGTTCCAAGGATTAACGCGTTCAAGCGAACGAACAACCAAAAACACAAGTTCTTCAGCTATAGAATATTAGTATCTATGATTTTTATATTTTATTTAATATACTTTAAAATATTATAAAATATGTATCATCTAAGATGACAAATATTTTTTAAGTAGTCTTAACTAACTGATAAAATAAGTATTGAAATCGGTAAACAATCATCTGAGATACCTACCTACATAATAAATAAATATCTACTGACATACACACAGCGCTATTCTAGACCCAAACTAAGCATTTAATTAATGCAAAATAAACTTTCTTATATAATATTTTTTTGTAAATACATACATATTGTACATAGAAAACATCCAGACTAATACACACAATACAGATATGTTCATGCACACAAATGTTTGTACTGCCCGGGGATCGAACCCAGAACCCTCGGTGTAAGAGCTGTCGTTTCAACCAATGTAAATAAATAATTTATCATTACAGTTACACCACATTGGCCATCAAAATAATATAAAATATGTGGACCGATAACAAATTCTTAAAGCTGTATTTTACTGAGTATCACAAACATTTTCGCAAAAATTGAGAGTGGAGAGGTTACAACTTTTGTAGTCCAAATAGTCTTTGAGTAACAGCTCCCAGGATGGACAGACAGACAAACATACATGGCGACAAGTTACAACAAGAACATGTATTGTGAAAACTGCAAGTGTTGTTGTCAGGCAGGACAACGGAAACCCTAAAAACGACTAATCAATTTTGTGTACACACTCACACACACACACACGAGCGCGCGCACACGCGCACACACCACGCTGACTCACACACACACACGCACACTCACACACACACACACGCACACACACACACACACACACACACACTCTCTCTCACACACAGATATACACCACGCTCACTCGCTAACACACATACTCACCCCTGCTGTAAATTAGCCTAGAAGTTTATAATCCTTGTATAATTTCTTATTTTTTGTGCCATCTTAATTCAACTTAGCGTCAGTTCACCCTGGTGATTTGAAGTGTTGAGGCCTGTTGACCTATGTAAAAGGTAACTCGTATTGCCTAGCTTAGGCTCCAGTCTCGCACAAGCAATATGTGGAACCATTTAAATTGTAATAGATGCTAATGCAATGTTGTTTGTTGTGAGAAAATAAAGATTATTAATAGCAATAAGTAAGTAGTACCTACATACCTTTAACTCTCCTTTGCAATCTTCTATTAAACACTTTGATTTTCTTGTTGCTTCATCATATTCAAAATAATGATAAATACTAGACTTCCGTTTGCGGCCCATGTTTAAAGAAGGTGGGTAATGGTCGACCATATTGTTCACACTGAACGGACGGAATGAAATTTGCGAGCGCGAGCGACGCACACAGCAAATACTTCCATCGACAAGTTGCGACAAGTCGGTTACTGACCTCGCTATAAACCGGTTTATTTAGGTTCCAAATATTGTTCCTTTTTGGTTCCGCTCCGGAACGAAACTATATGAGAAACCGGTTTTAACCCTTATAATACCGGTTAATTTTGAACCGGTTTCAAGCCCTGCTCAAATGTTGAATGTTAAATACAAAAGACAATCTTTTATTTGTGTTACTTACGTCCTGGCTAATCAGTTAGATAGATTGAAAAATTAAGGCACTTAATATTTTATATGCCTTAAAATTTTAACTTCCATGTGTTAGAATGTATTATTTATAAGTGTTATATTTGTATAGCTACTTTATATATTTACTAATACATGTAAACATTTTAATAATGTAAGAGCAATGAATTATGATTTGTTAAGAGTATCTCAAATGACTACTGCCACCACCACGCCACCGCGTACCGTACCGGTCTGGCAGGTAAACGCAAAAGGGTATAAAAAGGTGGCGTGGCGGCGGTAGGGGGCATTCTATCTTGAGCAGTAACAGTGTAATGTTGTCTGTCAGATATTATTGTGAACTGGCATAAATATATCCTGACTACGCACAAACAGTGTATCAATTCATAACCACAACCTGAATCTCGCTACATCGCCGAACGGGGGCTTATACATGTTGGGTCTTGGACTACGGATAGTATACACTTCACGAATTTTTAATCATAGGAGAGCAAAAATTAGAAGCTAGTTTGACCACCTTAGAACAAGGAAATCCCAATGAATGTTTCCCAAGAATATGGTTATCTAGACCAAAATTAAAATAGTCCATTAGCTATTTAATTCTTGTTGTTAACAGAAATTTATTTACCAAGACTTTTTTGTTTTTGTTGCTTCAACATAAAATTCTTTATTTTGAAAGAAATATGTCGACAAAATTACTGAATAAACAGTTATTATTATCCATCAATGCCGCACTGCACCCGACACCCGAGACAACAGATGTTAGCTCTCTCATACCCGGTAATTTTACTAGCTACCCTCAATCCCTCATCCTGTACCTAACAAAAGAGCATAAACACTCCTATTTCACGCTTTACGGGCCCTTCGGTAGTACCTACCTAAACGACTGAGTACGTAGTAAAGGTCGCTGGTGGAGGCTGGATAAGGAAAGTGGAGGACCGAGATATCTGGCGCAAAATGAGGAAGACTTACGTTCAGCAGTGGATAGAGAAAGAGATTGAGGGAGAGACACCTACTGTTTCCCTAACTTTTTAACAGTTATTGGTCTTCTTCAATGCAGCTCTGTCATGGTCAGGCGTATGCCTTAGGTGAGCGTCCTGACGGTCCTGTACATTTTGAAACAAAAAAAGGAATTTATCTTGGTATAGAACGTGAATGGATAGGTCCGACAGCTGAACTAGCCCTTATCTACTGGTTAGACTGGTAATGCAGCGGCTTAAGGTCCATGAACCTTCGTTCCAGTTTAATGTCTTGGATAGTTTAGATCGCTAGAAGGGCGTGCGGTTAAAATGTGTACTTAGAATGTTATAGGTATGAATTGGAGGCGATTGTTGGCTAACTCAATTTGCTAACGAGGTTTAAGTTGGAATTTATTTTAAGATTTGTTTGGGAATTTTTAGTTTAGGTATAATTAAACGATATTTTGGTGCAAATTTACAACGCAATTGTATCTTTCTGTGAATGTTTTGGTTTTTACTTTAGCATTCATTTGCTTACTTAGTTGCTACAAATTGCGATAAGATTTGTTACTGAAGATCTCGTAATATGTATTATATTTTAAATTCGTACTTCATTAATAAGTTACAAAAGCTACAAAACTTGCAAAACCAATCATCAATTGATTCACAGAAGAAGAAGCTTACGAGCGAAATAGATCATGATGTATGCTTCATAAGGCAGATACACAAAACTTTAACATTACTTTGATTTAAGATACGAGTTCAATGCAATGAAATGGCGCGATTTTAATAGGTACCATTCCACTGATAGACAACACAGATATAATATTCCTCGCATTAATGGCAGCTGTAAAACAAATTTAATGATGCTCACATTCATTATTATACCTTCTAATTGATTACAGAAAACATTCAGTAAGGCTGTTGAAAAGTAGTTGGGACAAATGACACATTGCATCAAAAGCATCTTATATTAGATATGGCAGAAAATAAGTTGCAAGGTGCGACTTCATCTAGGATAACCTTTCTACCCGTTCCTTGCTCAATGTGAAAAATAATGCATATTGAATGTAGGTACAAAATATGATCAACTGTTTTTTTTATGGGACGGTCAGTGTGCTCACTTGGTGTTAAATGATACGCCTGACCATGACAGAAGCAGTGTTGAAGAAAATTAATTAACAGTAAGTAGTAATTATTTTCCGTCAACACTGCTATACGCCCGTCACCCGTGACAACAGATTTTAGGTCTTTCATACCGAGTAATTTTACTAGCTACAGTGCCGTCATCCCAAAACACAGAAGTGAAAAACACTCCTTTTTTACGGGACGATATGTGGCACTGCGGTGGTACCTACCTAGACGACTCAGTACCGAGTCTACCATCTAGTAAACAGTAGTAGTGTGTGATAAGATAAAGCTTTTAGTATCGGTTAAGCTCGTTCAAGCAGTTTTTATTTTAACGGACTTTGGCTTTGTCGTATGTGTGCCGGCTAATCCGACCCAGTTTCAATCACTTTGATGCGGTCATGGCCGCACTCCATGCGGTTGTTTTTGAACTTTTGCTGATGTTGATTGGTTTTAGAGTGCATTTGTTTTTATGCGCTTCTTTGTCTACTTTTATTTTTAAGATTTTATATAATTTTGGCGCTGCTTGTGAGTCCTTTGTATTAAATCATCATCATTACAGCCTAATATTTTCTCTGCTGAACGAAGGCCTCCCCTAATGATTTCCACGCTGACGGATACCTAGCAGTTGACAACCATCTGCTACCCGACACCCTAAACATGTCATCCGTCCCTCTGGTCGGATCCGGTCGGTGTCTGGAGGCCTAGGCTACGTTTTCCGTTACGTTTTCAATACCAGATATTTGTGTGAATTCTAAACAATTTTCATTCTGTCGTGGAAAGTGTGGGTACTTCTATGGCTATATAAGTTGTAGATTCTTAAGAGAGTAATCTTATGAGTATCCTATGATAATGCATACATGTAAATCAACACTATAGTTTTGTAATGATTGCGGGAATGATATAAATTTTGTTGGTTGGTCGACTTTATAATGTTTTGTTATTTGTATTAAAGTTACAAAATTCAAATTCAAAAGATTCAAAAGGTTCACATAATTTGTAACAAAGCAATGTTATCAAAAAAGGTTCAACTTAAAAGGTATAAAAAATCTATTTCGTTCATAACATCACCTTGGGTGGAGTCACGTCCTTAACAAGGTTAAAGAGGTACTCGTAAATATTATTGTCGCCACTTATCCGGTCAATGTATGCTATAAGCGGTGAACGGCGAAATGTCCGTCCGAAAATCTGCGAGAAGACACGTATTTGGCTTTTAACAAAGAAACATTTCAATTTTGTTTATAGACACACACATTCATATGGGATACAGTGCATACGTAAACTATCGACTGTAAACACTGCTTATTCCATACAGTTACTGTACCTATGAGGAAAATATTTTAAGATAAGTTTGAGGTCAGTCTACAACTCAAACGGCACATTTTGAGACCACATATTAAACCATTATACCTAGAGCTTTAAGTTTAATATACAAATACTATAATATATAAATTTAATATCATCCTTGTACAGATTTGAAATTCCTTACATGATACTTATGGTGGAAATTACCAAGGAAAATGGACTGAGCATAAATAGACCTAAATATAAACAATGTTTAATTATATTAACTAATTTATTTTGTCCTTTACCTTAAAAACTAAAACTGACAGCAACGGTATTGTTTCTATAAAATATGGGTTGGTATAATGAAATAAGAGGACTTGACTGACAAACGGATAGCAATGTCATAGTATAATAGTGGAGGGCTGATAAGGATTTTGTTATTTTCCTCCGAGGATAATGTTATACGAAGTCTAGTCCCACTCAGCTTATTTCCCAAAGCGCAGTACCCAAGTTAAAGTTAGGATTCAACATTTAAAAGTTAAGCAATTTATTAGCGAAGTGCGTTACTAAATCTCTGTACGCCTAGTTTCCAAAGATAAATTACGTCAGGAAATTCGTATTCAACAAAAATATTTTAACAGTATGTACATAGAGAGCATGTATGTAGAGCGTCGGTGGCTCAGTGGTGTGGACTGTCGCCTACCTACCGGGAGGGCTGAGGTTCAAATCCCGACACGTACCAATGTATTTTCGAATTTTCAAAAAATATATGTACGTTATCCGACGCTCTTACGGTGAAGGAAACATCGTGAGGAAACCTTCATGCACGCGTGCGAAGAGATTCGAAGGTTGTGTGTGAAGTCGTCCAATCCGCACTGGCCCGCGTGGACAACTAAGGCTAATCACCTATACGGGTAGGCTCGTGCCCCTCGGTGGGGACGTTTAATGAGCTGATGATAATATATATGTACATAAATATCTACTGACATACACACAGTGCCATCCTAAGCAAGTGTTTAGCCTGTAATCGGGGAGACTAAGCAACGGATAAACATACTTATATACTTTTGTAAATGCATACTTATAATACAAATGCACACAAATGGTTGAACTGCCCGGGTATTAAACCCCGAACCCTTGATGTATGAGCAGATATCTCAACCACTTACACCTGATGGGTCGTAAAAATTAGGAGTAACTTTTATAAAAATTGGCCAAGTGTGACTCGGACTCGCCCATGAAGGGCTCCGTAGCAGCAAGTAACATAGTATAAAATAATTGTTTACTGAGGCTCTACTACAGATTTATTATTAGAAAATTGTGAACGTATAAAAAATCACAGTGAAAATCTGAATGCGGTTGACAGAATTAACATATACCTACTAAGTTCACAGTATAGTCCTAATAGTTTTGGAGAAAAAAGATGGGACAAACGGACCGACAGACAGACTGGCATGACAAATTTGGCTTCCGTTTTTTGTCATTAATATATTAGTAATAATAATATATTGACGACCCATTTAGTGTTGAGGTTGAGACGTCGGCTGCAACACCAAGGGTTCCGAGTTCGATTACCGGGCAGTAAAAACATTTGTGTGCATTAACATGCCTGTTGTAATGGTCTAGGTGTTTTCTATGTATCATATGTATTTCCAAAAAGTATGTTTATCCGTTGTTTAGTACTCATAATACAGGCTTCAGCTTAACTTGGGACCAGATGGCGTTGTATAAATGTCAGTGGATATTTATTATTTTCCTACGGAACCATAAAAACGATGTTCTTTTCAAAAAAGAAATACTCCCCAATTACGCCATCCGGAGTATTCCGTAAGTAACAATAAGTGGCATTGCCGTCTCGCTCTGCCTTATAGATTCTATCTTTTGTCCTTGTTGCTCTGTTCCAGGCCGCAGCCTCCAATCATCAGATAAGTAGTTCGGCTTCTTGTTATTACTTTGTCATTTTTGCATTCGTCGTTATTATTTTTTAGCGTACTTTTTGTACATAAAGATTATGCAGATTTGGTGTGTTGATACCTTCGTTTTTTTACGATGTACTATGTATAACTGGTAAACTTACATAGGTACCTTTTTTGTAAATACATACCTACATATTTTACATAGAAAACACCCAGACCAAAACAAACAGACGTGCTCATGAACACTAATGTTAGTTGTACCAGGGGGATTGAACCCGGAACCCTTGGTGTAATAGCCGACGTCTGAACCATTACACCAGAAGGGTCGTCACCGTATAATTAGTGGACTGTTAGATATACGTTGTGATAAATTATGCCACCGCGGTAAATCATGACGTCATGCACATAGAATAAAAGCCATCAAATTTATTCCAAATTATTGAGCTAAGTCTTTCTTGAAATTTGTCACAAAGACATCACAGTGGAAAATTCTAAGAGAAAGGCGTCCAATGTAATTGTATACCTATCCGACATCGCTTTCAACTTTTCGTTTCTTCTGTCCGAAACGCCATTGTGCATACATAATTTATGTGTCTGTCAAGTGTCGTGCCTGTGTCACAAAGTCTATCAACCACGCGCTGATTGCGACGCCTTTGAGAACATAGAAACGAGGTTACGGCTGGTGACGGTAAGATCGCCACTGCGATATATGGGCCCAAACAAAATATGTAAACACCTTTTGTTCTCATTTCCGTCGTAACTTAAAGCCGACGGATAACAATGCGGATTGTCTTAACGAATGGGTGGTGTGTTGTATCACACGGATACCACGAAATAGTTCTTATGGTAAAATCGATGTATATACTTATATATTAAGTTAAATATTCCTAATTTTCTTAACATTATCGCTTTTAATACTTAAGCATTTATAAGCAATCTGTAAAGTAGTAAGTAATAGTTAGTTAATACTCATTCATGTGAACAGACTCATTTCGGGCAATGCAAAATATGCTTTACTAATAGCTGCGCCTTTTTTCTCCTCGTCTAACTTTTAAAAGAAGAGAATTCCTTATTCCCAGGCTTAATCTGGAACTTAGTTACTGGAATTTTGAGTTCAGTCAAATAGTCAATTAACATGTAAAACATAGCCAGTGAAAACACGGCGCATAAATTTTAGGAGGCGGGAAAAAAGTCTAGAAGGCTTTCTCTTTAAACTATCGCAGTCCACTGCTGGACATAGGTCTCCCCCATTTTGCGCCAGATATCCCGGTCCTCCGCTTTTCTCATCCAGCCTCCACCTTTCGCAAGTCGTCGGTCCATCGGGCCGGAGGGCGTCCTACGCTACGCTTTCCGAGACGCGGTCTTCACTCCAGAAGGCTATACCAGTATGAATTGAAGTATTAGATTTAGTTGTGAAGTATACTAGTGCGAATAAACCCCAACTAGGAGATGACGATAGCTCGCTTAAGATTACTGGTATTGTCCGCGTAATGGACAATGCCTCATTACAGCGCCATTACGAAAATGGACGTAATTTGGGGAAAAAAGAACAGGCAAATGACACAATGCTGTATCACAATTGCTGGTTTAAAGTGGTGCTCTATGAAATTTGTCTATACTCACGAAAGATTCTATTTAGAAATGGTGTTTTGTACGGCAAACCTTTCACAATTAAGCCTGTTTCTCTCACCATTAACCATACCCTGCATGCTCATGTTTCAGTGCATAAACACTAATTAAACATGCGTTGTTTGTTGGAAATTATTGTCTAATTATCTCACATATGGCCCGGCCTAATGCAAATACCTCGACGCATTGCGTGCCGTGTAACGCTGAAGTGGTTTCAATAACCTGTCACGTAACAATTGTTTGAATACATTAGAGTTCAGTGTGCAGTGTTGTT
The DNA here is from genome assembly GCA_019425675.1 of Leucinodes orbonalis. Classification (NCBI taxonomy): domain Eukaryota; kingdom Metazoa; phylum Arthropoda; class Insecta; order Lepidoptera; family Crambidae; genus Leucinodes; species Leucinodes orbonalis. The sequence continues at coordinate 48,287 of PQWD01014593.1, read as the reverse complement.
TATTCTGACATAGTTATTTAGTTTTTAATGGCTGAAAACCAGCACCATCGCTCAAGTCATTTACAAGCTTAGATTAAATCCGTTTAGGCCATTTTAAAGTGCAAGTAATTCTTCAACAACAGCAACAGTTCGGTCCTTGATAAAAGTTACGTCTTTTACTTAAGAAATCCCGGCATACGATAAATGTATAATATTAAAATATTCTTAAATATTCACGCAGAGTTTAGTCTCAATTTAAGAAGGGCGCTTGTACAACGGATAACTGCTTAGGTGTTAAGCAATGATATCTATATATATAAATATACATATAAAGGTAGATACGCCATCCGTGCCTCAAATACGAACCGCCAAAGAGAATACAGTTGAAGGCTCTTTGTTTAGGTATATGTACGCTCTTTCGAAATATGTGTATGTGTCCTATCGTTGCCTTCGGAAAAAATTTTCGATTGTTTTGTGAGCATATCACAAATCTATCTATACCTTTTACATCATAGGTGTTTAACCGGGATTTTCCATTGTTTTCATGCTCATTATAAGAACAAACATTCTACTAGTGGCCCGTCCTGGCTTCGCACGGTTATTGAGAGTTTTCATAAGGATTCCTGTTACCTACAAAAACTTCCTCCTTGTAATATCAGTACTTATTGGAGTTATTTTCTTTATAATAGCGCTCAATAATAGTTATTATGCAAATTATCATAACAATATCTTAAAATAAAAAGACGTGCCCTGAGTGATATATATATTAACTGCCGCTCAACTGTTTTATTAGAGCTTGTATTCTGCTACTGATTTCGATCGTCGATCCGACGACCGACCTATTCAAAAGTTTGCATGATATACAAATTCGCCATCACCATAAATATTACGGAACATTGAACGTGTGTGTAGTTTACGCGTGACGTCCATTCGATACGTTTTCCTACAAGTCCGCAATTATTGCTTACGTGCTCGATCACTTTTTACCGGCCGTTCAATTTGTTCGACGCGCAAGCGTTTGTATTACACATGTTCTCGTATAATTTAACGTTTGAAATTGATTGGCCGTTGATGTTGAATTTATTGTCATACCAGGTCATGTTTATTACTTACTGGCTGCGAGTAATCAAAACAAATCAAATCAAATGTTATCATAACAAATCAAATCAAAAAATCTTTTACAGATCCCTTTGAATCGTAAATTTTATTGTTATTATGACTCTACCATCGTAAGCGAACCTTGTGCCTTAAAATCTATAAGTTGTATGGAACAGTAGATTTTTTTGAAATGAAATAAAGCATACTTCGTTCGCCTTTGTACTATTGTATTTGGTGCATAAAGAATAAATAAATAAATACTGCCCATTTGATGTAAGTGGCGAATTTCGCCTATAATACAAATGCCTTCAAATAAGTTCCCAAAATGCAATTGCTTATTCACTGTGTCCATTAATTTTACTGTCTGTCCCACCCTTTAGCCCACAACGAAGGCTGGTCCAGTAGTTTCGGTGCCGATTCAATCATCATCAATGTAATGAAGAGCGTAATCATTGCAAATGAACAATCATTCTCTAAAAAATATTGGTATACATAAAACATTTCTTTAACCATGACGAACGGGTAGGTTTTGCAGTTCAATTGGTTTTAACTCAAGTTTTATTGTTTTTTTTATGCCGTAAATGAACGGGACGATAGTTATGGTAAGTGATACGCCTGACCATGACAGACGCAGTATTGATGGAAATCAAAAACAATTGGTAGTCATTCATAGTCTTCCGTCAACACTGCCCTGCCCTCGTCACTTGAGGCGACAAATGTTAAGTCTCTTAAACCCGGAAATTTTACTAGCTTAGTTCTTAGGCAATTTAACAGTATAACTCGTTCGTGAACACGCTGTGTATATATATAGTCCTGCTTAGTGAATTGCTCTCGTTTTAAATACTTATATGCTCATTTTGGTAAGGTAAAGAGCCTTATATGTATTATTAAAAACGTATACATCCAATTTGTATTCGCATAAAATAAACAAGCGCTTCTCTACACTGATTGTAATCAGATTTTATTTATAAGATTGTGTGTACATTTTAACTGTCACGTTCCATTGAATCGAAAACAAATACGATAAAAATGTAACGAAACTGATTAGGGCACATAAATTACATTGATTATGAAATATTATCCGTTTTTAGTCGCCCTCTTGACCGGTTGACAAGCTTCTGGTGCTTGTCATTACCTTATGATCATGTTGGAACAAGGAAACAGGTACTTCTTCGCTATTTACGCAGTTCATTTGATCATTTTCGCTTGAACAGCTGTATCTCCAGCACCACTAGCAGGCCCACTGCAGGGCACAGGCCTGCCCGCACAGCATAGATATGGGGAGCCTCACCACGCGGGCCCAATGCGGAATTTTGGTTGTTGACTAACTAAGGTAGCCGGAACCGACGGCTTAATGTACCTTCCGAAGCAAGGAAACGTTCTCTTTCGACGATCATGTGCCTGCAATGTCCTAACGAAATAAGCAAAATATTAAGTGCATAAAATTAAGTTTTCCCGCGGGATTCAAATCCACAACCTGTCACGCATCGATCTAAACCGAATTCTGTACCCACTAGACCGCGAAGGCCATTATAAGTTCATCATCAGGTAGTCAGGAGCACTAGCCTACCTGTATAATAGGCCTTAGTCGTTCACGCGAGCCCAGTGCGGGTTAGCCGACTTCACGCACAATGAATCTCTTCGCCGAAAGCGCCGGATAAGGTACCTGCACAAAATATCGAAAAATTCGAAATCACATTGGTACGTGGCGGAATTTGAACTTGCGCCCTCCCAATCGGAAGGGAACAGTCATTGAGCCATCGACGCTCCATTATACGTTACTCCAAAGAAAACAGATTCTAAATCTTTTCAAAGAGGAAAGGATCCCTCGGTTGCTTAGTGATGAAAGCTTAGCTTTGTAATTTTGTAAGCCCTAAGAAAATGGTTGATTAATATTTAATAGGGTACACGATGACTTGTTCAGTTTGAACACAATGACTGTGTAAACAGTCCTTTGTAATTTATACAAAACCTCCGTGATATTACGGGAAGTAGTAGCGTCTATTTTGTACTTCGGGGAGACTTTGAGGTCGTTTAAATAATTTTATGTAAACTTTTCTCTCAGTGAAAATAACGTTGCTACCGGCTGTATTCTATACATACTATAGCTTGTCGTTGACAAGATATTTTAATTGGTAATAAGATTGTATTTATCTCTATCTGCTTCTAAGGAAAGTGGCGTGTGGCCACGGGGTGTAGATAGATGGACGACGGGTTCCGGGTTCGATCCCCGGGCAGTACAAACATTTGTGGGCATGAACATGTTGTATTGGTCTGGGTGTTTTATGTATAATATGTATGTATTTAAAAAAACAATTTACAAGTACGTTTGTCCGTTGTTTAGTACTCATATTACGGGGTAATGCTTAGTTTGGGATGATAGATGACGCTATGTGGATTTCAGTGTTTTTTTTATTTATAGTTTCAAACTAGTGGGAGTGAAAGTTATTTAAACAGGCCTATGTTTAGCAGTTGACGTCATATAGCTGATATGATGATCTGTCTGACTTTTTACGAATCTTAATACATATGTGCGGCCACCCCTGAAGAGTCTGCAGTTCACGATGTGACCAATTCTAGTCCTTATATTCTTGTCTTTAATGACTACTAAACATAAAACTGTTTTGACTCGTTTTGACTCTAAAATCATTGACTTCTGTTGACTGATCCACTGCTACCTGCCATCAGCCTTAATGTAGATGACGCGGTTTTCACCAATTGTTGTAACTGTTTTATGTAAATAACCGTTATTAATATTATTATTTAAGAGACAGTTTTACAGCAGTTTGTTTGCCACAGGTGTTCGTTATGGTAACATCGGGCAGTTGGCCTGCGCTAAGGGCTTTTCGCCATTAGATCCCTTTCTTAGTTTACGGCGCTTTACGTCTTATGTTTGATAAATTACTATTAACGAAATGGTTGTTTGCTTATTCTCTTTTATACAAATATATAAGGCCTATTTGTTAAGGAATTTTAAGCTTGAATTTAAATTGTGATAGCCTTCACCTTTTTGTACTTTCATAAATGTAGGCATTAACATTAAATCAGCCTTGTTTTCATCATCATCAGCTCATTAAACGTCCCCACCGAGGGGCACGAGCCTACCCGTATAGGGTGATTAGGCCTTAGTCGTCCACGCGGGCCCAGTGCGGATTGGACGATTTCATACACAACCTTCGAATCTCTTCGTAGGCGTGCATGAAGGTTTCCTCACGATGTTTTCCTTCATCGTAAGAGCGTCGGATAACGTACATATATTTTTCGAAAATTCGAAAACACATTGGTACGTGTCGGGATTTGGACCTCAGCCCTCCCGGTAGGAAGGCGACAGTCCACACCACTGAGCCACTGGCGCTCAGCCTTGTTTTGTATTTCTTGAAATAGTTCTGCTAAAGCATCATATTGACACTCGGATCACATCTGTTTAGTTATTTGAAAAAGTAAAGTAACTACTAGTTTTATATGTTTTGATCTTTCATTTTTATCTTCTATAGACGGACATTTGACTGTCATCTCAATTGATGGTAAGTGATGATGCGGCAGAGCATTGATCACGCCCGTCTAGAAACAACCTATTCACTCTTGCCTTGAAGACGCTCAGGTTGTATTTCTCAGGGAACAAACAAGGAGGCAATGAGTTCCATTCCTTTGCGATGCGCATTAGGATCGAGGCACCATACCCGGCTGTGCGGGATACATGTTGCCTGGTATCATTCATTACTTGCGGTGGGCAAGGATCAAACTAGCCACTGTATAAGGTCATCTGTTCTCTTAAGTCCCACTTTCTTTGAGATTTTTTCCATCCCCCATCCGATAAACGACTACTGTGATAGTTATGTAACTTGCGAGATCTTTTTTTATGTAATAAGTGTACAGGACGGTCAAGACGCTCACTGATGGTAAGTTAGACCTAAACATGACGAAGTGGGATTGAAGAAGACCAACAACTGATAGACAGTTATTCTCCATCAATGCCGAAATGCGCCGACATTCGAGACGACGGATGTAAGGTCTCTTATACCCAGTAATTTCACTAGCTACAGTGCCCTCATACCGAAAAACAAAAGTGCATAACACTCCTGTTTTACGGTACGATATCTGGCACTGCGGTGGTACCTACCAAGACGACTCAGTATCGAGTCTACCACCTAGTCAATCGAACGCTCGCTGTTGTGCTATTTTGAACATATTTATGTACAATTTCGATATAAGTTCCATTCATGTATACTACAAAACTTGTGTTGCAAATTCAAAGCTTAAATGCTATGACCTCGTTTGACTTAGAACGTAATACGGGGGGATATAAGTAAGGAAAAACAACAATGTCACAAGTCGGTTCCCAGGTGATAAACTTATATCGTAGGTCATCTCCGATCCAGCCAATACTAGCTGATAACAAAGTTCACACACTACTTTTTGCAGTTGGAACCTTATTTGTAAAGGCTTTAATGAAACGGCAATGGATAAGGTATGACGTATTCGTGTGGTTTCACACGGTCTTGGATGAGGATTTTTATTTAATGTGTTGAACTTTTTTTTATACCTAGGGCACTGTGTTCAGGTAAATCCCCAATTAAAACAAGGCGATTGTACTATATTCTATATTTTTGTAAATAGATACATTCATATACTTATAAACAGTCGAACCAATACAAACAAACATGTCCACGCCACAAATGTCTGTAGTGAACAGGGATCGAACCCGAAACACTTAGTGTAGTTAGTAGAGATGTCAACCATACCAAAAATCATCATCATCATCATCATTACAGCCCAATTATGTCCACTGCTGAACGAAGGCCTCCCCTAATGATTTCCACGCGGACCGATCCCTTGCAGTTGACATCCATCTGCTACCCGCCACCTTAACCAGATCATCCGTCCATCTGGTTGGGGGTCGGCCTACGCTTCGCTTTCCGTTACGTGGACGCCACTCGAGAACCTTTCCGCCCCATCGGCCATCGGTTCTACGCACTATGTGCCCTGCCCACTGCCACTTCAACTTGCTAATCCTCTGGGCTATGTCGGTCACCCTAGTTCTCCTACGGATATCATCGTTTCGGATTTTATCGCGTAGGGAGACACCTAACATAGCCCTCTCCATAGCACGCTGAGCAACCTTGAGCCTATTCAAGAGGCCCCTAGTGAGCGACCACGTTTCGCTTCCGTATGTCATAACTGGCAACACACACTGGTCAAAGACCTTCGTCTTGAGACACTGAGGTATTTTGGACGAAAAGATCTGCCTTAACTTCCCGAACGCTGCCCATCCTAATTGGATTCGACGAGAAACCTCCTTCTCGAAGTTGGACCTACCCATTTGGACTACCTGTCCCAGGTACACATATTCGTCAACAACTTCGAGGACAGAACTTCCAACTGATATCGGTATAGGTACGACATGGGCATTAGACATGACTTTCGTCTTGTCCATGTTCATTTTAAGACCCACCTGTTGAGAAGCTCCGTCTAGGGTTTCGAGCATAGTGCTTAAATCCTCCATGGATTCTGCCATGACTACTATATCATCGGCAAATCGAAGATGAGTGATGTACTCGCCATTCACGTTGATGCCAAGTCCTTTCCAATCGAGCAGCTTAAACATATCTTCCAACGCAACTGTGAACAGTTTCGGAGATATAACGTCTCCCTGTCTCACTCCTCGGTGCAATTGGATAGGTTGTGTAAGCTCTTCATGTACACGGACTGACATAGTAGCGCTCTCGTACAGACATCTCAATACTTCGATATAGCGAAAGTCAATATGGCACCGTTGGAGGGCCTGAAGCACAGCCCAAGTCTCGATCGAATCAAAGGCTTTCTCATAGTCCACAAACGCCAAGCATAATGGCCGGTTATACTCTCTAGTCTTCTGTATAACCTGCCGCAGCGTATGTATGTGGTCTATGGTGCTGAAGCCTTTGCGGAACCCGGCTTGTTCGGGGGGCTGGAAATCATCAAACCTACGCGCGAGACGGTTCGTGATGACTCTGGAGAACAACTTGTAAATGTGGCTCAATAGCGTGATGGGTCTATAATTCTTCAGCAAGGTTTTGTCGCCTTTTTTGAAGAAAAGCACCACCACGCCATTGCTCCACGCCTCTGGCGTCGCACCCTCACGGATCACGGAATTAAAGAGCTTCTGAAGGGTCTTAAGCACTGGCGTGCCACCTGCTTTCAAAAGTTCTGCGGTAATTCCGTCTTCTCCGGGGGCCTTATTTCGCTTAAGTTGTTTCAGAGCCATCCTAATCTCGCTCAAGGTGACTTCCGGGATATCCTCAGATAAATGTCGGGTTAACTTAGCTCTCGGGTCTTCGGCTAAGCTTGAAGCGGGAATCTGTGTAGCGGTATATAACTCGCTGTAAAACTTCTCAATCTCCCTCAAAATCTCTGGTTTAGATGAGACTACATTTCCACTGTTGGTCTTCAGACTAGTCAGCTGGCTTTGCCCAACAGACATGTTCCTTCGCAAACACCTTGGAACCCTGTTCCGTTCGATCGCCTCTTTAATACACTTTGTATTAAAGCGACGAATATCGCGTCGCAAGGAGCTGGATATACGTCTATTAAGCTGCCGGTATTGTGACGCGTCGTCTGAAGACTGCAGTTTCATCTGTCGTCTTGTCGCCATGAGATCGAGAGTCTGTTGAGATAGTTTATTGGGTCTTAATTTGCGTTGTCCCTTGCAAAACTTAGACCCAACTGTTTGCAGAGTTTCCACTAGCCCGCTATTTATATCGTCCACTGTTACGCAGCTCTCTAGGCATTCAAAGCGATTCTGCAGTTCGAGTTGAAAGCTCTCGGGGTTATTGATTTGAAGCACGTTAGGTCGGAGCGTAGACTTCATCAGGCGAGACCTCTCCAGTTGAACATTAATATTTAACGTGCCTCTTACCATACGGTGATCGCTACCGGTTTTCACCCTGGCGATCACAGAGACGTCGTTAAATATATGTCTTCTGGTGGTCATGATGAAGTCAATCTCATTTCGTGTGGAACCATCGGGACTCAACCAAGTCCACTTCCTCTGCGGCGGCTTCTTGAAAAAAGAGTTCATCATAAAGAGTCCCTCTTTTTCCATGAAATCGGCCAGCCGCTGTCCCCTGGGGTTCCGGTGTCCAAATCCATATTGCCCCACTTTCAACTCACAACCACTTCGAATGCCCAGCCTTGCGTTGAAGTCTCCCATAACGACCGTAAAGTGTGTCTTGGAGGTATGCATTGCTCTGCTGATATCATCATACATAGCCTCCACTTCATCGTCGGAGTGCGATGAAGTCGGTGCGTAAACCTGTACCACCTTCAGCGCATAGCGCTTGGTGATTCTTAGTACAAGGTACGCTACCCTAGCTGACACACTTTCGATCTTCACGATGTTGTTGATGAGAGACTTATGGACGAGAAACCCGACACCACCCCGGGATAGCTGGTCGCCCTCACGGCCAAAAATACCAAAAATGTCATAAAAGAAATATATAAGTTGATTTATTGAGAGCAAGAGCTCGTCAACTTGTTTCTTTGAATTATAACGAATCCGAAAAAACGCAAAATAATTGGGTATCCAAGTATGATGTAATATTGAAGAAGCTTAAGTTACCAAATAGTCAGTTGACGTGGGCGACTTGCGATTGCTTAATGTGGTATATTATCTAACCGAAGAAATCTAATCGTATTTCTCTGTGAGAAAATCACACATTTGCCTAGGAAACGGAACTTTTGCAGCGCGACGTCATCCTACATTTTTAGGGTTTCGTAGCCAAATGGCAAAAAAAACGTATTAACGGAGCCCTTATAGATTCGTCATGTCTTTTTGTCCGTCCCTATGTAACAGCCACTACTCACCTCGAAACTGGAAGAACTGTGAACCAGCTTTTTTAAGTACGGTAAGTTTAGAAGAGCCATGCTTCTTCGGCTAATATAAGACGGCTCACGGAAAACCGGCGTGAACGCCAACGGTTTGACACGTCACATGAGTGAGGTTAATGGAAGCACGAAAATGCTACTTCACCATCCGCAGATTTCCTGTCCCTAAGGTACCTATCCGTTTTAAAAGTTGTCAACACACTCAGCATATAAGTAATAAAAAATGAAATATGACACGACTTTAATTCGGAGGACTTGATATTGGAGGGGGCATCGCTTTTATTATATTGTTTTCGTTATTATGTTATTGAAATATTAAATTCATGAATAATCAATCGGTAGTAATGTAATACTTCTTAGAGTTTATTAATTCTGTGGTTCTATGTCAAATTGTCAATGACTCATCGGTAGTTAACTGTAATAAATTATTATGTGTACTGAAAATACACTTCACTATTGGGTGAAAGTGTGCGAGCTGTTTTTGTATGATATAATTATCTCGGCTCCTGAGCCCCAGTATGCACGATGTTTAGGGGTCGCGTGGAAACCAATGAACAAATATTTTTTTTAGGCGCCGAGGGTCTGAGATTGAACAAAACTCTTTTAAACACGGACAGCGGGTTCGGTTGACGATCGTCCAAATTAATGGACTATCACAATGAACAGTCATCTGATGGGTGACCAAAAATATTAATTGCACTCCCTCCAAACTTAGGAAGCCACGTTAAGGCGTTGGTCCGGCTACTGCTTTAGGATGGTAGTAGTCCAGAGCCATCAATCCGCATTGTGCCCGCGTGGTGGGTAACAAAGCGATCTTACCAGAACTATGTTATGTGGCAAGGCCTGTGCTCTGCCGTGGAATCCAGGCTCGAACATCGATTGATTGCGTTATTCCCTCAACTAATTATATGTGTGTGACTCATGACACCCGTTACGCATATTGATTGCTACAATATAATTGTATGCCTTTGTTCTTTTAAGGATTGGTATAATGTCGGCTACAGAGACAAGGAAAACAAAAAAGATCGATGTTTACACTTGGTTCAAAAAAATCTCTTGAATAAAAGGAAATATATGTAACATGAAATCGTTAAAAAAGATCTATACGCAAAAAAAAAAAAAAACAAATATTATGGCCTCACAATGAAAAGTATAATTACAGATGTTGGGGATTTTAACTCATTCTGTGTAGCGTCTAGATCAGCCTTACGCTGTTAAGCTCTTAAAAACGCAACCTCGCCATTGAGCAAGGAATAGGAAAGGGCTTGGGCCTATATTAAGCTGATGTTTGTGACGATTATGATGCCGTGGTATAACGCCGGTCGATCCAGTTCTTTCTTCTCGAAGTATCTATAGCTCACCCACTCTTCCATCATCAGCTCGTAAAACTTCCCCACTGAGGGGCACGAGCCTACCCGTAAATGGTGTGTAGGCCTTAGTCGTCCACGCGGGCCCAGTGCGGATTGGCCGACTTCACGCATAACCTTTGAATCACTTCGCAGGCGCGCAGGTTTCCGTACGGAGTTTGCCTTTATCGTATGAGCGTCATATAGAGGTACATATTAATTAAATAATTCGAAAATACATTAGTACATAGCGGGATTCGAACCTGCACCCTACAGATCAGAAGGCACCGACGCCTACACTTAATTTCGTTTCTATGCTATACCTACTTCATTTACAACGAATGGTATTTCCCAACCTTCAAGTAAGATACGTCTATGATACACTTGAAGGTTAAAGGCAAGAAATGACGGAAATAGCGACTCGACTGGTTTCCTTAAAGAGAAAATCGTTTGCCAATACTGAAGCAATCTAAAAGTACGTACTCTCTAGGAGCTATTTATAACACGACGTTTTCCTCGAGAATTGTTAGAAAATTTTCTCACACCTCACATTGGATATGGGTTTGTGTCTAATGATCCAATTACATGCAGTTAATTGTGGATAATGACAACATTCTTACGTAATGCCTAATTGTTGCAGTTATTGTGTTGTGGCCTCACATGCAATGAATCTTTGCACTTGGTCCTTGATGACATCTCTTAAATAAACAGTTGAGTAGGAAATAACTTGAATCGGAAGTGTTAAGTTAAACGCCTTCAAGGTCTCATTGAGTGATTAAACATCAATTTGTAGCTTTAGTTACGGGTGATTTAAGGTAGACAATGTCAACAATAAATACATCGTTCTGGAACGTATTAAAATAAAGGACTTTATAAATTACGGATATAATGACCTGACTAAATAGTTGTAATTTCATCTACTAATTCATACCTCATCAAACTTCATGCGGGCTCACGGGCTAATGGGTAATTCTTAGATCAGAAATGACTAAAAAGGGATGTCAGTGTTTAACAAGAAGGATACTGATGCTTAATATCATGCAAGCAGTTGACAAACGTAAATCTTGTATGCGATATTGAAAAAATAATATAAATATGAAAAGTTGTCTATGAATAGGATGGTATTTTCGCAAACAATTTTCTACATCGGTAAGTAATGAATGACGCAACTTGGCCCCTGTCACAAGCCTTGTGTTTACTGCTGAAAATACTTACCATTGCATGAGACAGATTGCAAAAAACAGTGTGGAAAAAAATGGTTTATTTTAATTAATAATGCTAATGTGGAAAGTTTTTAAAAATATTACAATATTATTTGGTTATAAACAACAGTTCTTCCTACCCCTTCGATGCTTGCTAACGTAGCTCAGTATTTTTTATTTATTTATGTATATGAATATCTCTAAATGTTCTAGACTTCCCGGTGGTGTAACCTGTGATATAAATAATGAAAAGCAATAATACTTAAACCTAATACCAACCAGAGAACCAGCGATGATGATGAGTAAGATACTCATCATAAATTAATTTAAGATTGCATTGATTATATGATTTCTTTTATGAAATTAATCCCCGAATGCAATGCGTAGGCAAGCGAAAGCAAGTCAGAGCAAGAACTTTTATTTACCTTTAAAATTATATTTGTGCATGCTAGATTTGCATTTGCTTTTAGTTGACATTTAATTCTTACGTTATACACAAACAAAATCTAGCTCAGTGTGACGCTTTTGAAAATAAACACCCATTAAAATCCGACGGTATTTGGGTCGACCGCTCAAAGTAAGCGAGGAGAGGGATAATTAAAAAGTGTCAGCCAACATTTTGTGGTCTGGAATGAAATTCACCTGTAAAAGCAGCCCATTAGGACTTGAATTGGGTCGTAAGAAGGTTAAACGTTGAAGTAAAGTTTTGAGCAAAAGTGTGGGTATAAATGTAAAAGAAAATTACTGTTGAATGTTTCTTGTATTTATTGACATGTTTGTCATTTGATCCTGAGGTCATTCGGTCACATTGTCAGGAATATTTGTTTCTGTTCATGGGTATTTTTTTGAAAATAATGTTTTTAAGAGAACATTGACACATAAACAACTCCTAAATTTCCTAACTCAATATTTGGGATACTACATCCCAAATTGTCTCGAGATCTGGGGGCACGGCAGTGCCCCCCTGCCTAGTCGAGCGCGAAGCAAATACTGCCGTACCATCCTTTACAGGATCCATTTCGCCGCATTTTCAGGCTCCAATTTGAGAACCTTTGGATAATACCAGAGCACTGAAATTTTCGTTATCTAGTAAGATATAATAACATACTTTAAACCCAAAATTTCAAGTCTGTAGGTCATTTAGTTCCGACGTCAAGCGAAAGCAAAGTTTCGCATTTTCGACAGATACACACTCACTCATGATCATCAAAATAGAACTAGTACTTCCCATTAACTCAGAGAGCTGAAATTCGGTACAGAGTTAGGGTTTAATGGCTACATAAAGGAAAAACTATAAAAACTTGGATAATTGAAGATCTGGAGTACCTGGTGACCCTGCTTAGATAACAAAATAGCCCAGCCAAACTATAAGAGATCGACATACCGCCTTTAAACAATATATATTCAACATGGTGGGCCGCTTCATCCGATGTCAAAAATCGGGAGGCACGGTAGTGCCCCGCCAAGTCGAGCGCGCTAGATCAATACAAACAGACATGTTCATGCACACAAATATTTGAAGGTACTGCCCGGGGATCGAACCCGGAACCCTTGGTGTAGTAACCGACGTCTCAACCATTACATCCAATGGGTCGTCCAATATTCCTTTCAAGTTTCTACAAAAAGAAGTGAAATCCCACCAAAAACGTTCTGTAAAAATCTAGCCACAACATAGCACACAACATCAACCATAATAATAAAGTAATCGCAGTAAGGAACCTTAGACTTGGCACGTCTTTGTCTTGATTTCATTACTTTTTATAGATAATCAAGCAGCTTCATCGAGACTTGGCTAGATTTTTACAGAATGATTTTGGTGGGATATAAACTTCGCACGAGCTCTATCCTCCAGTATATGTGAAAACATATAATGTTGACAAATGATATCTCTCAATTTCTTAAATGAAAAAAAAATATCGTTAATAATTTGAATAGAAGCAGCAAATCTAGGTCGGTTATTTCTCAAAACTTTCGAAATGACACTGATATTATTTCAGTCCGAAGTGTGTGAATAAATGTGACAAATAGCGCATGTTGCTTACGCATACAGGCATTGTCTTGCTCTTGATGCCAATGATTTGTATTTCTCGTAAAATGGATTTCGACATTTTGAAATAGTGTTCACCTGAATTTGACGTTGAACGAGGCGTGGTTTTTTACAAGCTTTTTTATTGAATATAAGGTCCCGAACCTTTTATTCAATAAAAAAGCTTGTTCATCAATCTAATACGCTGTCGGCCCATTTTTAACAAATGTCTGCGGAGACAAGCGAAGAGCTTTCATTATTACGTCACGCCATTGGACCATCTAATTCGTCTATTGTCTCTTAAGCTTTGGGTCCGACTTGAATGAAGGTTTTAGACTGAAAAATGTGTGGTTATTTATTTTTCCAATTTGTGATGAAAAATGTGTGGTTATTTATTTTTCCAAAATGTGAAACGAGAAGTTGTTTTTGAACTGGGGCTAAATTTTATTTAAACATTAATTTTGTTACCATTTTAATACAAAATTTGAAAAAACGGCATCATATTGTATCCGTCAGGATGGCGGGTCTTCCAAATAAATCTTAAAGGCACTATGTAATTGTACGAAAAATGTACGTTTTTGTACTAAAGTATGTGAATATGGACGTTATTGTATGCGTAGCGCAGTTTAACGGTTAGCCGCCATCCTGATATCAGGTTGGCGGTTGCATTGTAATTCGATTAATTTATTTCAAATCCGTTATTAGGAATCAAATGTTCTTTAAATGTTCATATAGGAATTTTAAAACGTCTTAAATGCTATACAAGCTATTATAAAACGTCTGTGAGCCGCTCCTCGACGTCACAATGTGCAGGTTGTTTCTAATAAACTAATGCGACTATGTTGATCAGTCAAATACTCAATATTTCCGTCTTTTGTTCGTTTAATACATAAACTAAATTATGATAAAAGTGTCTTTGGGTTTCGAATTCCGAAATATGAATCATATCTATCGCCTGTAATTATGATGCTGTCTCTAATCCACTTAAAGCTACTTATGTAAATATAGATAGACGAGAAGACGTTTCCAATTAAGCTCCTTGAGATCGGTTCCACCGTTGTCCTTGACTCGTAGTCGGGCACGGAAGCCGGCAAACTAATTAACTTGAATTAGTCATGGAGCAACCGCGTTGCCTAACTAGACTGGTATTGAGATTGACGCAAAAAAGGGGTCCGCTCGGAATTGCCGATTGATTAAAAATAAAAGTGATCGACTGTCTGGTGAATTGGAGCTCAAGGTGAACGGGGATGTTATAAGGTATTTGACGACCCATCTGGTATAATGGCTACTACACCAAGGGTTCCGGCTTCGATCCCCGGGCAGTACAAACATTTGTGACGTTTTCATCGTCTGTTTGTAATGGTCAGGGTATTTCTATGTATAATATGCAAACATTTACAAAAAAATAATATGTAAGTATGTTTATTAGTTGTTTTGTACCATAACTATAAGATCCTCGCTTAATATGGGGCTAGATGGCGCTGTGTGAGCGTCAGTGGATATTTATTTATTTAGCACCTTACTTTTACCGTAGAGTGGCTCAAGTCATATTACAATATCAAAAAAGGATATTTTTTTTAAATAAAAGTTTTGATTTATCTTTTCTAGATTATTTACAGAATAAATACAGTTTATATATGTTTCTTTACTTTCTTTCTCTATACAATATAAAGCTTAAAAGTGTTTTCATTTATAACCGCAAATTTTTGGTTGGTTATTTAGGAATAATACTGTTTATTATAAAAACATGAATGCAGATCCCCTATGTAGTGAGCTTATAATAATGATTAATTGCTTTATTTTCAGAAAAATACATCCGCTTTTCGAAATACTTGGAATTGTAGTAAGAGCATCTCTAAGTAGTACTTATTTTGGGCTAAATGGGACTCTAATGGAACTTATCCTGAAGTATTCTGCAGCTTGAAATGATTGTTCTGGCATTGCATCTCAATTTGGCATTCACCAAATTTAAATCTACTAATAAAAAAATATTTTAAAACAGAACTTTTTTACGGAAAGGCTCTCAATTGATTGATAGGCAAAAATGTAAACAAACAATAGTATAATGATAGTCTAGGTAACCTGAAAAATTAAAAGAATTTTCTTACTAAGCGACTATTTCTATAATTTTATAGAAATAGTCGCCTAATAGATCGATCACGAATCCATTTTATTTGTCAATAAAGGGTAGTTATTATCTAAACTGAGTCGTTTACGAAGAAAGGATGTCTAATAGAGAACAGAAGGTTTAGGATCACGACCAATCGTTTTATAACAGTTGAGTTTCTAATGATCTCCAATACAATTGTGGAGACGCCAAACAAAAAATCCGAATGGAAAAGTCGTCAACCTCTAGAAAATATTGCAGTGAATCGTTTCAGATATCACAAGTGTTTAACTGCTTACATCACGCAAAATTCGTATTCATTATTTAAATTATTTTTATGTGCAACATAGATAAAATGAATTCCATTGTTCTCGAAGGCATATTGCTCAAGCAATGGCAACACGAACTGCTATAATTTTACCCGAATGTTCCAATAACTATGATTGGCGTGGTGATTGCGGAAGAGTAGTTTGGATTTTTGTTGGTTCTTTGTTTATAGTTTTAATTGTTAACGAATGCAGGAATACTTATACGAACAGTAAGCAGGCCTACCATTGTACATTTTTTATCGGTTTTCGACATTATAGCTTTGGAATAAAGTTCAGAGTGATGTTTGTTTATTGGAATCTGGTAAAGGGTTAAAGCACCTAGACTGTACACGGAAATTAATTTAATTCTTATTAATCAAAGGGTAACGCAAAACGCTTGCAGAATGGGGTTTACAGTGAAACATATAAATAATATATATACCTAATTTTTTTTTACTAATTAAGTGAACAGTACGACCATACCCATTGTATATTATACCTACGAGTACTCTTGCGCAAGACAATGCAGTGCTAAAGAGAACTTATCTTTTGCTAGTAATTAATTTGTCTAAACACTGCCTTGCGACCAAAAGTTTAAGTTTTAATACAAAGATGCTAATAAAAGCTCTTAACCTTAAAGATCGTGAAATCAAATAGAAATGAATTAAATCATAACTTTAAAATGATAGAAAGCTAATATAATTAGCCAATACCTTATTTATCCTAGCAATCAAAGGCCAAATAAGGTACCTCATTTTTTTCATGAGTCATATTCAAGTGATTCACTCCGGGAAGTTAAAGCTGTGTCCTGAAAGGTGGTTAGGTAGTTCTAAGGCAGAATTTGAATTGATTTTTTTTTAAATGTTAATATTGATCTATAATTTTATTATGATTAAAAAAATCCTATTCTTTTATAAGATAAGATAAGATAAAAATTCTTTATTGCACATAAAAAAACATACAACACAAAAAGAAACAACAAAAACGAGTACAATGTAGGCGGCCTTATTGCTAAGGTAGCAATTTCTTCCAGGCAACCTTTGGGTGAAAGAAATATGATTTTAGGTAAGCGGGCTAGTGCAAGAACTTAATCTAAATGCAAAGTTATAATATAATAGTACATAAACTAAGTACATATTACTACATAAATAATTATAAAATAAACTTATACATAATGTATAAAAAAATACATAAACTAATGGAAGATAGGATACCTCATACAAACTACAATCAGAATTACATGAAAGAAAAGACAGCGACAGCATACTGCATAGGAATAGGGGTGAAAGAAAACTAAGATCCCAAGTATTTATTGCAAGTAAAGTTTTTTTACTCGGCTCTTAAAAGTCTCAAGAGACGGCGCACGACAAATGTCCTCGGACAAGGCATTCCACAGCTTGATCGCTCGCACTGTGAAAGACTTTCCGTAAGTCAGTCTTATGAGACGGCAGGTCAAGCGTCAATCTAGAGCTGGCATGCAAATCCCGGGCTAAGGTTGCAGAGTGAAAAATAAAGCGATCTTTAAGATAAGGAGGGGTGTTAGGGTGGGAAAGAATGGAGTAAAGGAGGGTGAGGATGTGACAGTCCCTTCTACGGGCAATAGGCAGCCATTGAAGTTGGGACCTATAAGAGGAAACATGATCGTACTTACGCAGGCCAAATATAAATCTTATACAGAGATTCTGCAGACGTTCGAGCTTACTTAATAGTTGTACTGATAAATCAGGACAACAAACGTCTGCATAATCCAGCATAGGAAGGAGAAGCGAATGTGCTAGGCCTATTTTGGTTTTGGTCGACAAAAGATTCCTGAGACGCTATTAACCAATATTCATATACCTATTAACCAATATTAATATGTATTGTTTTTCTTTTTCCAGGACCCGGAGCTCTGCGTTAAAACTGTAAGTAAAGCTGAAGTTTCATTGCCCAAATTTTTAAAACGAGCATTTCGTATATATATGTTTGTGTGATCTCGGAAACGGCTCCAGAATTTCGCTGAGATTTGGTTCGTGTTTGAGGAAACGCGTACTTTTTTCGAGTTTCCATCCGATAATTTTTTTTCACATAGAATTTTCCTGATAATAAGTGGAATCGTCATCCCATAGACACTCGCAACTCTGAAATAGCAACGATAAAATTTCCATCTTAAAAAGAGAAACATATGGGGAGCGTTCTTTGTACTGTCTGCAGTTATTGTAATTGAATGAGCGAATCGTCCCGTTCATTTCATGACAGAAAACGTCCTAATAATGTCTATACTATGACTATAATATATTCAATAAATAATTTTCACGAATTGATTAATTAAATACAATCGAAATTAATTAAATTAATAATAATCAGAATAATGTCAATAAAAATACAGATTTCATTACATTTTAAATTTAAATTTATAATAAATGAATTTATGCACGAGAAATACTAAATACCATGTAAAATTTTTAAATAATATGAAAAAAACCTTTTGCGTTTCATTTTATAATCTAAAATAATTATATGAAGATTATTTTATCTCATTATTAGTACCTGTTCTTGTGAAAATAATATCCTTAAACCAAATCTAAATAATATCTTAATAATATATTTAGTTATTTCTAATATACTAATATTAATATATAGTTTAACTTTTCTATAGGCAAGTTTTGAGATTTATAATGTTGTAGGTACCACAAGTGTGACACTTTTTCAGTTCAATGACGTAACAGTCTGTAAATCGCGGATGAGCCTACTTATTTGCAATTAGCAGCATATTTAATTTTAAAAATATGTATTAAAGTACGAAAAATATGAAAGTCTCAACATGAGATGTCTTCATAAACCCAGAGTCAAGGGTTGCCACTCGTTTCATAATAAACGGTGTCGTAATAGATGTCAGGCCACGTACCTATTAGAAAAAATATTGAGTAGGTACCAAAAACTAAATTTGTATCGGTATTAAGTTTTTACACTTTTTAATCAAGAAACAGAGAAAATACTGTTTATTCCTTTAATAAATACGAATTGTTAATTATTCTTCTTGTATTTCCCAATTGTACAATAATTCTTTATAAGAACACTTTTAAATAATATATTTTTTTAATTTCTTCTCTCACATAGATATACAATAAGTCCTTGTAGGACTTACATAAGTTACAAGAATTAAAATTTTCGAACAAAAGTGGCAATCTTAGTGCAATAATTAACCTCTTTTTCGTTCACATGTCTTGAGGCAGCGAACGTCAGCGGAGCGTGGCTAACCCGAAAGCTTATCGCACTTTCATCGGGCGTGCGTAAACGTTTTGCGAGCAAAACTGCGCTAATTACCATACGATGGGCACGCGCCGAAACGGAAAGTGAACGTGTGAATTGTGTCGCCTTATGTCTTTACCCATTGAACGCCGGGAATCCAGACACATGATTTATTGTGTCTGGCGCCTTAAGGCGTCATTGGCGGTCAAAGGCTAGACACAATCAGAGGCCGACCTATTATCTCATTTTTAAATGTAATTAGTGAACGGGACGGTCAGCTCACCTAGTCGTAAGTGATACACCTGACCATGACAGAGAGGCATTGAAGGAGACCAAAAACTGATAGACAGTTATAATCCTCTATCAATGCCGCACTGCGCCCGTCACCCGAGAGGCGGTTGCCTTGTACACTTATAACCTAAAAAAAGATGCACCCTTGACCGGGTTGAGGCGCGACGGGTAGCAGATGGATGTTGTCTGCTACGTATATTTCCACATTTTCCACGAAATCATCAGAAGAACCTTTGTTTAGGAGTGGACATTTTAGGCTGTGATCATGACGACAATGATATCAGCCATTCCTATTGTAACAGTCAATCTAGGCTGAGAGACATCAACGCTCGACACTTGCCCGGTGAAGCTGTAAAAGTCATCTGCAGCCACGCAGTAGTCATTCCGAAAAAAATAGCTCGTATAGAAATATCATCTCAAATTAAAAATAATAATAAATATCCACTGACATTCACACTGCGTCCTTTAATAATAAGCGAGGAACTTGTATTTAGGGTACTAAACAACTGATAAACATCCTAACATATATTTTTTTGTAAATATATATTATACATAGAAACACGCAGACCATAAAAAAACAGACATGTTCATGCACACAAATGTTTGTAATGAAATTTCTTTTTAAATTGAAAGAGTTTAGAATTCAAAATGCAACTAATCATTCCACACGAAAGTCCAGTTTACACGTTCCGACGTTCTGCGAAACAGAACTCCTATTGTAAACAAGCGTACCGATTAAAGTGTGAAAGCTCAAAGGATTCCTGTGTACACGAGCGTATCTGTTGTCTCGTATCAGGGCACGTTTATCCATTATTTATCCATTGGTTGTTCGTATGTTATGTAGGTGTTAAGAGAATAGTAAATTCTAGGAACATGATTTTTAATAGGGAGGTTGACTGAGCGATCAACTGCGAAGGTATTAGATCTGTAAAAACTGTATTTCCGTACATTTCTATGGTAGTGTTACAAATTGACGTAATTGAAAAGACATCAAATATGGCGGCTAATATGTGACCATAGAGTATGACATGCAAATTGTCAAATAGCAAAGAGTCTAGTATGTTCTAGATATTTCGCGAACTATGTAGAATTACGTCGACGCTTCGAGCTTAGCGGGCGGACAGGTATATAAGGCGGACCGATGGGTGCGCCGGGAGTCTTGTGTTCTACTCAAGAACGAACGAAGAGCGAAGTACCTGCGACTACAAGGAAGAAGCGAGTGATACAGCGATATCTAAGGGAACGTCGAAACGGAAAGAGTGTGAAGAGTTAACGAGTGATTATTGTGCGTGCGTGAATTGACTTATTAGTGAGAGTGTAATTGTAATAAGTGTTGTGTGTAATTTATAGTGGTTAATTAATAAAGTGTGTTACCGTTTATTCTTCGTGTTTGGCAATAAGGGAACGTCGAAACGGAAAGAGTGTGAAGAGTTAACGAGTGATTATTGTGCGTGCGTGAATTGACTTATTAGTGAGAGTGTAATTGTAATAAGTGTTGTGTGTAATTTATAGTGGTTAATTAATAAAGTGTGTTACCGTGTTATTCTTCGTGTTTGGCAATAATTTATCCTGAACCCCCAGCTCGTAACAGTATTACAACGCTATGACGTCAAGGTGTTAGATTACAATCAATTGGAACAACTTTGAATGTGTTGTGTAAAAAATAACAGTTCTATATGTAGATATTCATAATATAGTTTGCAATGTTATTAAGTTGATAATGAGCATTGCAGATTTGATTTTGAACCTAATCAGCATCCTAAAACAATTACATAATATTTTTTTTTTAATTTTGCTCATAAATTACATATATGTAAAGCAACACCTTAAGCGGCATAATGTATTGTGGGGTTAGATTTTTTTTATCTACAACCCCTAGAAGAGTTTTAAAATCAAGTTAGATCAAATATATTTATAAATATTTTTTATGACATCGTTATAAAATTAAAGGCTTGCCTTAATTAAATGTTTCAGTAAGGGTCGTTACGAATTACTACTTATTAAAATATTTATTGCCCATAATGCTAAAAAATATCGTATCGTGGCATACAAATATACCTGCTTGTGTGTGATTGTCATAAAAAACTATATAATTATCCTTTTACCTCTCATGTTACACAAGATCACATAAAATCGATGTGACAACAGCACAATGAAAAAGTAGCCCAAATATTATGAGACGGATTAAATAACCAATCGATGGAAAGGAGACAGAAGCAAACGGTGTCGTGTTATGCAAAACGGAAATGTTGCCTGTGCACTGATAATAAAAATACGTCACATGATACGAGTTATACAATTGGCATGATTCGATATCGAGCACCCAGGGCGTGATAGTATAGATGAGGCTGTTGTACGTTTATAACAGCAAATAATTATGTATTTTTTATTATGTACATCAGCCTTTAGTGGCCTACTGCAGGGCCCAGGACTTCCCGCACAGCATCGTTTATGGGAGATAGGGCCGTAACCCACCACGCGGGTCCAATGCGAATTGGTAGATGTGAACATCCTAATTATTATAGCCGGCTTAACGTGCCCTTCGGAGCACGGATTCATAATTATTTTCGGACAATCAGGTGATTACGCGGGCGATGACCTAACCGAGCTGGAAGAAATAGCAGCGACATTACCCCGCGGGATTCGAATCTACGATCTCCGGATAACGCAATCATCTAAGCCGAACGCTGTATACCCACAAGACCACATGATATGCCATAGAAGCAGTGACGTGCACAGAGATCATAAGTAGGGTGTACAAAGTGAGTGACACATATCGCAAAAACAATAAATACTTAAATTACAAATGAAAAATATTGATTTATTTCCTTAACACTGCTCTTGTCATGGTCAAGCGTATCACTAACCACCAGGTGATCGCACTGACCGTCCCGCTAACTTATGACATACAAAACACATACCAATACAGATTATTCAGCGTGATAGGTTACGGTTTAATCCCCCATAGATATAGGTAGCCAAGCATAGCGTAAGACGCCCTTCGGCCCGATGGACCGACGACTTGCGAATGGTCGCTGGTGGAGGCTAGATGAGAGAAGCGGAAGTCCGAAATAGCTGGAGGGAGACTCATGTCCAGCAATGGAGTGCGATAGGTTGAATAGAGAAAAAGAGAGCTATATATGTCTTGCAATGGAATAAATTAGTTTATTAGATGGGACAGCCTTTGTAAGGAATTTTATTAAACTTTAGTTTGAAACAAGATGGAAAATTGAAATATAATTGAGTTAATATCAAGCATAAAAGATGACTACATGCATGTTATATCACAATAGATTTTACATCTCGCATCACGATTCACAATACGCATTGTCTGCTATTGTACATTACAATAATGTTGTGAAGGATCTGAACTAGTTAGAGTTGAGATGGCGATGTATACAGATGTCTTGAAAATCGATTTCTTTCCAGTTAATATCCGATGAAGCTAATAAATGGCGAGTTTTGTGACTAATATTGAGTTGTTACTTTATTAACCCGGCGTCATTGAGGTTGGGTCAAAATGACCCGCTTAGTTTAGAATTTCTAATATTTTTTAAAGTACGCGCGAGACGTTGCTCTTCTGCTCAGTAGCTGTCACCAATACTATGCTCTAAATGTTTTCGAAGAGAAATCAATTCGATAGCAACTGCGCTGCGAGCTGTCAAAAATAACCGAAAAGTTACGTTATTTCTATAGAAATTTTATGAAAACGTAAGAGATCTTAATTTTGTACCCTTTTGGTAAGTTATATAAAAGTAGATGGAACTTAATAAAGCATTACTAAATTATAATTTTCGTTTGCATTATCACAAACAGAATACCCTCTTACTGACATAATAACACAGTTTATAAATTTACTTATAAACTATAGAAATACCTTGTATTAAATATATGGGTAAAATTGACCCACCTCAACGTCCATGTAACTGTTTCCTACCACAATGACGCTGGGTTAAATATAAAATAACCCTCTCACGAGTTATTTAGTAAGGGTGCACTGCTGGACTATTATCCAGCTTGTATATATATAAATAAATATAAATATCAACTGACATTCACACAACGCCGTCTAGCCCCCAAGTAAAGCGTGTATTTCGGGTTCTAAACAACTGATAAATACCCAATGATGTAAAAAAGTATGGATTCGTGATATGCTTACAAAACAATCGAAAGAAGTGTTTCGAATGCAGTGACAGTACACATACACATATTTCGAATTTTGAACACATTTACCTAAACAAAAGAGTACAAACTGTACTCTCTTCGGCGATTCGTTTTTGAGGCACGGATGGCGTATCTACCTTTATAGGCTCTAGGTGACATAATTTTTTGCGCGCCAAATGTCCTAACATTTTGTGGTTTTCCATACAAAAACCGGCCAGATTTTTTTATACCACCGTGTATCCATGTGAAGATTTATTAGACCGTTAAACATTTACTATTAACCGTCCATTTATGAAGCGTCGTGTTAAATGTAAATAAAAGTGAAAGAAACAAACAACAATCAGAGCGACCCGCGGTACCGCTTCCGACCCGGCCCATACATTATGTATGGAGTCCGCTGCTTCGCGCTTACATTATAAGTGTACGCGCGAAGCAGCGGGCATATAACACTTTTTCTTTTTTTTTTCGGTATGACTTATCGCTGTGGCCGCAGGTGGTCTCACGGCTTTATCGAATAATTGGCGAGCGATGATAGCTCTTAACTCAAAAAAATGCAACGAGCCTAAGGGCTTGCCAGAGTGGGACGCGAACATCGTCTTAGGGCATTGTAGGGGGACTATATAACCCAGTATAACGCGGGAACTTGTGCTGAGTGGACTATGCGCGGACTAATTTTATTATTGTATTAGCTTTTGCTGGTATTTGGTATGTGTGGAATGCTAGCCAAAAATTACTTATTCTTTAAATCCCCATTTCTCTTAATTAGTTGAAAATTGGTTAACTCTTTTAAATAAATACGCGTACAATTCTTTGCTATATTATGCTGTTTAGCTATTTTAAAAATGCGATGTTTACTGAGATATAATCGAAGTCGAGTGATGTTAAGGGCAACTTTGTATTAAATATTATATAAATATTTGTGATATTGAACGAAATCATGTACTTTTTTGAAAATCCTGTTAAAAGATTGATTGGTTACTAAAAATACAGGCTTATTGTTTTATGTCATCATCAGCTCAGTAAACGTCCCCACCGAGGGGCACGAGCCTACCCGTATAGGGTGATTAGGCCCTTAGTCGTCCACGCGGGCCCAGTGCGGATTGGACGACTTCACACACAACCTTCGTGCATGAAGGTTTCCTCACGATGTTTTCCTTCACCGTAAGAGCGTCGGATAATGTACATATATTTTCTAAAATTCAAAAACACAATGATACGTGTCGGGGTTTGAACCTCAGCACTCCCGGTAGGAAGGCGACAGTCCACACCATTGAGCCACCGATGCTCTTACTATTTTATTTGATGTACAACAAAGTTATTAAACTGAACTGCTTGTAAGACTGCATGCGAGAAAATGATGGAACGGCCGTTCCGCTTGTTTTGCTCAATTTGGCGGTAGCACTGCCGTGTCCTCAGATAATATAAATCCTAAAAGCGTAACTGAATATGAAGCTGTAATAGGTAGCAACGTAACTAATTCGTACGAAAGAGCCATTAAATCCTTATCAAATGCATAACTCACAGATGCAACGGTATGAACTGAATAAATCTGCAACACAACAGTAGGTTTCTTACTATCCAATTTACAAATAAATACACAGTAATGTAACGTTTGTGTTGTTAAAAAAATGGTAGTTGCCTTTAACTAGGGTGGCCCTGTGCCCAAATCTTTTAGGTTTGTCCTTATTTGGAAAGGCCGGCAACGCATTTCAGTGCCCTCTGGTATTGCAAATGTACATGGGCGGCGGTGACATTTAACATCAGATGAGCCGTTTGCTCGTTTGCTTGTCAATGTGCATGAAAATTATTGTTTATAATTAAATGTCTGGGTTATTTTATTACACATAAAGAATATAATACTTAAATAAATACAAATTATAATTTGTATGTATGAACATAAAGTGTGTTATTTATCCGTTGTTTTGTACCCATATAACTGACCGGGTACTTGTTTGGGGCCATATGCCGGTGTGTGAATGTCGATGAATATTTACTTATTTATGTATTAAATATGGGTAATATTTTATTTTACACATGTGCACACGTGAGGTAGGCTAATCGATTGATCGCACCAGGTCCGATACATTACGACATAACCGGAACGGTGGAACGTGAGCCAACTGATTAGTTTTATTCCGATTGTAAACAGCCTTTTTTAAACATTTGTATATACATGATATATACACAATGAAAAAAAAATGCAGAAAATTGTTGAAATGACAAAAAGTGTGGTCACCCGCTTCTTAATCAATAGTTCTGTGAAGTATTGCAGTGCAATAAATATTAAAGCTTTATCGCCACAGAGAACTGAAAAAAGTTTTGTTCATTGAAGAATCATTAATAAATTGTTGTAACAAATTTTTTAATCATCTTCAAAATAACATAATCATTTACTAGCCTTGAAAAATTATGGGCAAACGTTGTTGAAAATGGTGTGTATTACAATTTTGAAAGATACCATAAATATTTCTATTTTAAAATAATATTTGTTATATATGTATACATATGATTATTTCTGAAATCACTCAATTTTATGTTTGCCCTTGATCCATTATTCTGTTTCTGATGTTATATTATCAAATGCTCTTGAAGTGTCAATACGATGAGTGCTCTGTGTTGTATTATTTTTTAACGCAAGCGGAAATACTTTTATAAACAAACAAATTTACTAAGTACTTTGATAATACCATGTGTACCAAAAATCCGATGGACGTGCATAAAAATCGGAGTAATATTATCGTATTGAGTAGGTGATGATAATATAACGTTTCAGTTAGCGCTATCAAATAAAATGTTGGTCCTATTTAGTAAAATTTAGCATCGATAAATACGGTGAATGCGGTACACACAAATAGTAGAATTTAAATTATATTTTTTTTTCGGTAGGTAATCAATGAAGCGTGATAGGTATATCTAAAAAAAAGTTTATAAAAAGCTGATGTTATAGGTACGTAAAGTATCTCCTAATTATTTCTTTTCATTTATTCATGAATCTTAAGATTATACATCATACTGCGCTACAGAAAAAAATCTGATTGGCCCAATTAAGCCATAATAATTTGGTCACTATGTAACCAACACTTACCGTTTCATGTTAGTCTGTTTCGGATGCTATAAAAACATGATTAATGATTTATTCGCCCACAACGATTTGAACTATTTGCGTCGGGCTATGATCTTGGCTACGTACAGTTATAATTCAGTAGAGACTTGTTTGCACTTTCATTATAATCGCGTAAGTCGTTCAAAATACTTCTAATGATAGAGGTTTTCGGGTCCTAAGCTCAGTACATATTTAGGTTTTGTAGGTTTTCTATATAAATGTAATATTATATGAAAAACCCACTATATTATATTTATATATTTATAATACAAAGGGTATTTAATGTAAAATCAATGTAAGTTAAAAAATGAATAAAAGATCTTACAAATATTAAGTTTGAGGAGAAGAGGCAGGTTATCGGGTATGAATAAAAGCACTTTGGCCTAGCCAAATACCCTTTTTCATTCATATATGCAGATACATTCTATTCGCCACTCGATCAAACCGTTACCAAACGTGATAGGGAGTTTTAGGCGCTTGCTCTTAATTCCTTTTGTAGGTTGTGTTTGAGCGGTATTCTTCTGAACACAGTGTGGTTCGAGCTTGAGAATCGATTAACCTCATTTTAATAAACATGCCACTTGCTATTCATGTGCCGTGTTTGCACAAAGGCAACAAATGAAATCTAAGAAGAAACCAAGGAAAACCTACGTTTAACATATATACATGCAACATATTTCATTCCAAGTCAAAGTCAGAATCCACTTATTCGTATTAGGCTTACAAAAATAACTTATTACTTACAGTACACAATTCACAAAATAAAATAAAAAAAACATTAAAAATATAAAATAAAGCACAAAAATTATTTTGATAAATGAAACTTGATTGAACTTCTGTCACGGGCGCCTGTCCATAAGTCCTAAGGAAACCAATGTATCTTACCATCAATCGAGATAACTAGTCATATCGTTCATTTAAGGCCTTAAAATAAGTCTTGTAACCTCAGTCTACGTATTTATCTTACATACATAGTCCTCATAGTTTTAGACGACATTTGGATAATGTAAATTATCCACACTATCAGTATCGAGCAAGATATGAACACTAAAACTTCTTAGTGCCAACATATTAAATGCCACTTATTCGCCTATTTCTTTATATTATATTGAAACCATAGGCGATCTGCTGTCGTCAACACACCCGATTTGACAAAAATGTAAATTATTTGTTGGTTTTGCACTCAGTTTGCATACCCTATTCATAATCTCTGTGCATGTCCCTGAAACTACTTAATAGTACCATGAGAATATAGGCCGATATGTATACTTGCTTACACCATACTCTGTTATTAACGTGTACATAATTATAATCACCAGGAAGGAATGGCGAAAATTAACCGGGTCGTGCGCGCTTCGGTTAGTGCATAGGCAGCTCGATGTTTAATTCAGCATCCTGGAAACCATGCGTGTGTGAAATCATAATGTTCACCTATGTTCTATTATTTATCTTCATTATCATCAGCTCATATAAATCCCTACGAGGGGCACGAGCCTACCCGTACAGGGTAACTCTACATGTATAGACTTTAGGCGTCCACGCGAGCCCAATGCGGATTGGTCGACTTAAGCACAAACCTTTGAGTCTTATATCGTAGGCGTGCGCAGTGTTTCGTCACGATGTTTTTCGTTATATTACCGCACTTGAAACCACCTTTTTATAGCTGTCTTGTAATTTAATAGTCTCCTTTTTTCTCTTCCTTTGAGTTTTTTATGGTCGAATGTTTAATTGGAAAACAATAGACTATCTATTGTTTGCGGAACTGAAGCTGAACAGCCGAGTGGTTACGTAATAACTTAGTTACCGCAACAATATCTCCTTCACCCTCAGTGCAAGTGTATATACAAGTAAGTATTATTTAATCTGTGATACAAGTTATATTAGGCCTCCAAATGGGAGTCCATTTGTATGAACGCTTGGAACATCTTTCGTTACAATATGACATCAGGCTTATAACAATCTTATCTCAATTTAATTAAGTATCTTTAAAAAACCCTTCAAGTTTCCTCTTTTCATCAAACGATTGGTTTAACTTAAACGATTTTCTAAGGATTTAATATTGATAGGTAACTTTTGTAAATAAATACTTCGAAATTCACAAAATGTTCACCGTTTTCATACATTGAATCAAAACCAATTATGCTTTTTCAATCGCGTATTCTTAAACCAATTTAAAATACTAATCAATTTTCCCGCGACGTTTCGGTGACTTTGCTGTTACCGTGGTAAATTATAAAATCAATGCTTCTTGACTTGTTGTCTGATGCATTATGATAATGCACCCTATCAAATAAGCTGTTTTGCTCTTTTTTTTTTCATAATAGGCACTAATGATAAACCTTATTTTTTATGAAGGAGACGAGTAGAATAGAATCGTTTGATGGTGTTTACGTCACCCATAGACAATTGTTGTCTTTGTGTTTTAATTATATCTATATAGTTTCATAGTATGCGAAACGAATATAAAAGACTTTTAAGGATCTGACAAAAAAAATAATGATATAATCTTATTTAATTAAAACGTGGTTAATCTTAATTTCATAATGTCTTTTCTAACGATCCTTGTTGTAGACTGTTGAGCACTTAACAATAAGAAGCTAAGGGAGACGAGGTTAATCCGATTGCGTTCGCTCTTCATTGACGAAATGAGGTTTGAAGTGAAACGTTTGAAATTTATTGAAAGCGAAAAAACTACTTAACAGGCTTTTTCAATGAGCACTTTTCGTTATGGTGATCTTGCAAGTTGTAAGATAAACGTAGTAGCGGTGGACCGTGAACATTGTAGATTCATTTCCATGGGCGGTGTTTTTTAGTTCAAATACTTGTTTTTTGGTTATTTACCAATTAAAAAATAAATTCTATGAAATGCTTGTTTCTCGTAAGACTATCATTCATAACCTTAGATTAGACAATAAACTAACAGATGCACAATCACGAAAAAGTAGTTGATACTTACGTTGACCTATTATATGACATACAATTTTTAACAATAACGCGTCGTTAAAAGGGTACAAATCAAAATCACGAACATACTACTATGTCACTATGACATGTAGCGAACGACGTGATTATGAATGAAAATTCTGTTTAACAAAAGTGTTCTCTCAAAAAGTGTCCTCGGCAAAATTTTGCAACAAACACTTTTTGAGTGAGATTGTGCGACGTGATTATAAATGAAAATTCTAACACAAGTGTTCTCTCAAAAAGTGTCCGCGGCAACATTTTGCCGCAAACACTTTTTGAGTGAGGTTGTGCATATAGTTACTATATTGTTTAACTAAGTTCTTAACTTCATTGAGACAACTTTTCGCTCTAGAATTGGTAGTAATCTCCTGATAACTGCGTGTGGAAAGGCCCGTTCCCTATAGCGGAACTTAGGCTGATGATGATAATGATGAATTGATATCACAAAAAGGTAACAACTTTGACTGTTGGTATTTAAGAATTCACGCAATGACGTAATAATGAAGAATGTCTGCATTACGTTCGAAAGCAGCTACGCGTAATTTTAATTCATTATATAAATTCATGAATAAACATTTTATTAATATTTTAAACAATATCCGTATACTATTAAAAGAAGATTATGAGAATTTGCGTATGTGCAGAAATATATTAGAATTATTAATATACATTTACATTTCAGTTTTCTAAACTATGCTTTTTAAAAAAAATGCAGTGTTAATTAAATATGTTATAAAACAATCCAAGTGCATAGTTACCAAAATAATGTTGAATAAAAAGTTGAACTGTTGGTAAATAAAAAATAAAAATATTTTAAAATTCATCCCTTTTCTAATGCTTCTAACTGACGACGTTGAAACTCGATGTGGGCGGATGTATTTATGAATTCTACTTTATTGTAAATTTTCGATATTCTGATATAACATCAAAATTGGAATATATTTATTTTGTATATTTCATTCTATAGATTTTTTGAGCTGCCTTTGCGTCGCAGGAGCTAGTACAGTCACTGTCAAATATAGCAGACAAGGTGACAAAATACTTCTGAACAGTTTATTATGACAATAAACTTCAAACACTAGAAGTTATCAGTAACATCTAAACAACAATTGCTTCAATAATATCATAGCAGGTCAATAACTTCTATAGGTGCATATAACTTTTTAGTATTTCTAAACACTTATAACGTCAAGATGACATCCATATAAAATGCGAGACAGATAGTAAATGCAACTTCCTCCCATTTACATTTGTAATTATAATCGGAGGGTACGTATAGAATCTGTCACCGCCTCTTTCAAATAAAAATACGCTCCACACGCATAATAATGTCGCTTGGGAAATACAACGTAAAACAAAAATGGGACTAAATGTATGTGAAAATGTAAATTTTTAACAATTGTTCATCGTAGAATTATCGTTTGTTTATTCAGCACTTGTGAACACGGCGCCGGCAGCAAACATAAAACATCGAAGGCTGTCGCGCAACGAGGTCACGGACACCGCATAGAGGTAGCGCCAAAATGCTCGAGCCTCCCCGTTCCTATAATTCCTTTGTGTAATACACAGAGCTGTTTGGAATCATCCTATTTTGTACTTATTTACTAGATCTACAGGATCTCCCCTCGCTGAATTTCATATTTTAACCGTCAATGGAACTTGTTTTCTGAAGAAATGTCAATGTCAATTCGTAGTTCAGTATTGTCTATGGTTTATTATTTCGACTTTTACGCGAAAGGATCGGAACGCCAGCGAAACCTGGCGTAATAGAAGGGATATTAGTTTACTACCGGTAATGTAATTCTTGCTAACTTTGCAATCAAATGTACAAAAAAAGTTTTAACTTTATAACATATGTTATCTATAGATCTAAATTGAATAAAGCTTTTTTTACTTATTGCAATAAGTTGAAGCAAATGATGATAGATGCACCTGTGAAATAGCAATACCTATGTTCTTCCTGGACCTCTGAAAGTCAGTTTACAGCTTTGGTACTACAGATGAGAACTTCAAATTCATCTATAGGTACTAGTGTAAGTGTAGCGCTATGTTCCGCTTTGAAATAGTGTAAGTAGTCATAATAACTGCTAAATATAAAAGTATTATAACTTTTATATTAAAATTATTAAAGGTTGTTTGTCGGCTTCAGTGCTTATTTATTAACTTAAAAAAGGGGATAACTGATTATTAGTTTTTTGTCAATTTCAATATTTACATTAAAAACTCTAAGTTCCCTAAACATTGAAATTAGATTGTGCCACAAAACTGGCAAGGTACCTTACTAATTTAAATTGCTTCTACAGTGCATTTCCTGTCTCTGCGACATAAATGTTTCTCAATTGACAGCTAATGACTTACAATTTTGTTATCTATGGTTTTGAAAGCTAAATTAATACAAAGTAAACGTTCTGTTTTGTGTGCAATGCCGCCTGTGACGCTTAACGATGTGCGATTTGATGCAGTGAAGTGGCAATGGATGTAGTAGACTTTTATCCTCGAGAACACGTTGGTATTGGTCGTAAAACCTGTACAACGCAACCAGTCGCGGTTTGGCGCGCGACTCTGACGCACGCCACCTTAGTGGGATTTTTGTGTTTCTGGTACATTTTAAATTTCAGTGCCGTATTTTATGGATATTGTGAAAAAATATATTTGTTAATTGTGAGTGTGTGATATTTATTTATTGGAAAACGTGCCTGTGTGTGACATTCATAAAGAAGCAGGAAAAGGTAATTTTAACTAACGCAATATTACTATTTTTTATTCTTTCCGTCTTTAGTCCTAGTATAAGTCCTAGTATAGTATAAGTCTTTGTGAATGCGGCAGGGTACGTTAACATTCATATTTTTCTTTCTTGAAATATGTACCCGTTTTCAAAATGTATTTCCTTAGTTTTCATAAGATAGCGTCGGTGATGAAACTATGACTAATTCGTAAGTTGGAAATCACGGATATGGTCATAACGATAAGATAATCTATATTAATTCAGTGTATAAGTTACGTGTCAGAGCTTAGTGCATAAGCACCAAATTCATGTTCGCTATTGAGCTTAACCTACTAATAAGATAACTTCCTTTGAGAGCTGCTATTTTAGATTAATACGCACTTATTCTTTTACTATGTACAGTAAACTAATTTTAGTTTTTTACTTAATATTGTTTTGAAATTTTTGACTTAGCAGAATATAACCACAACTTCGTTTCATTATTATTTTTGAATGCATTAGAATGTTTTAAATGCTTACAAATGATACCAGTTCTTAATGATCTATTGTGTTTGTTAAAAAAGCGTAAGCGACACTCGCTTAAGTTACTGGTATGACGTCAATTTTATGGTGCAAGGTCGAAAGCGTAATAAAAATGTTTTGATTTCAGCCTCATCGGCTGAAGCCTTCCTTAATATATCCTCAATCATTGTGTTGTTAAGTACCTATACACATTATTTTATAAGAATTGGGTCATTTAAGTACATACGAAGCACTAATCGAGTTTTTAATAAACTTTAAAATTATTTTTCTAGGTTTTGATTATGAATCTCACTAATGTTATATTGCCATGTACTATTAAACTAACGTTAGTAAGTTGATATAATCCACTGAAGGAGACCACATACCGCTGACCACCATATACACTGTTGATTTTTTTTAATTTCGGATTGTACAATTATTTGAAATACCGTGTATACAATTATTTGAAAAGCTCTCTATGTATACATTTATTGCACATAACTGTACAACAGTTCAAGCACAGCTTAGGATCGACACATAACCTGAAGAAGGTTCCTAGTTGCCACATAAAATCATTTCTGGGTTTGTTTTAACTACGCTGAGTAGACTCCCTTTCAGTGCAGGTACGAAAATTAGTAATTTCTTTTATTTATTTATGTTAACCATGCATGCAATTATTGTTTGTTGAATAAAATTTACTTACATCCGAGGTTTCAGGGCCTTCATCGCGATTCCCTATTAGGCGTGTGCCAGGCCGCTTTTCTCCCAAACATAATATACTAGGTTACCTGGCCCTTCCCGCAACGTACTTAAGACGGTGAAACTAAACTAAAACTAACTAACAAAACTAACTTAAGCTGTATACGGTGAAAGGCTCAATGTGCAAAATTTTAAGTCTGCTAGCCATCTGCGTTCGTCACTTGTCCTGTAAAGGTCATCTGCAGCCAACAGTAGTAGTAAAAAAAAACCTGGTAGCCGTTGGATGCAGATACCTTCCGACCGATGGGAGCGGAAGTTATTGGGGAAAGTCTACGTTTAGCAGTGGACATCTAGCAGCTTACTTATATAAATAAATAATATATATCCACTGACATGCACACAGCGCCATCTAGCCTCAAGTTAATCGTGAATCCTGTAGTATCGGTACTAAATAACGGATAAACATACTTATATAGATTGTTTTATATATGTATCTATAAAACACCCAGATCAATACAAACAGACATGTTCATGCACATTAATGTTTGTACTGCCCGGGGATCGAACCCGGAACCCTTGGTGTAGCAGCCGACGTCTCGACCATTATGCCTCCTGGGTCGTCAAATATTGATACTGCATTACAGTGGTACACAAATCTTTATTAAGTATGTTAAAAATAATTATTTTTTTAGAGCAAGCGTAGTGTTATTAATTCACTAGACATATTTTTTTTGTTGTGAATAAGGTATGTTCACTGCAAACATTAGTCCGCATTAAGTTCATTATTGTCACGTGATCTGTGTAATTTTCGCTTTCAAACACGTAAGCCAACCAAATCCAACTCACTCAATGGAATGAAGGCCAACAAACACATAAATCACATGGTTCAAGCCATGTACGTATAGTATTTGCGGGTAAACAAAAGTAAGAAGTGTGGATTCAAAGTACAGTCGCGTGCATACATTTTATGATGATGTGCAAAGAATTTACACTTTTAATAAAAATGTTGCATTGTAAATTTTCTCAGCTATTGGGCGCTTCTTTCTCTACTAATTTGAATCATTTGTAATTTGATATTGTCAAAGTGCTTATAAGTGCGTAAGCCGATATTACATAAATATGTCTGGTTTTTGTAGTTTAAGACTATAAATAAATCTTTATTTTGATGAGTATCATTATCTCATCACCTTAATAAACAGAACTTTTGAATTGTTATGATTACATATTATATTTCGAACTTGTTATTATAACGTATATAAATAATTTTAACTTATTGTTTATTATTGGAAGTTAGATATGATTCGGAGTATGATATTTACCAGACAGTATATCTTTATTCATCCAAACAAGATTTAGGTACCTAACTCGTAATTAGAGTTGCATTAAATCGATCAACTCAGCTATGATAATGTGTGAAAGATACCCTAGTTTATGACAAGTCATTTAATTGGTAATACCCAAAAAAATGCTTGTTAATTATGTGTTACTGTTTGATTTTGAAATTAATAAAATATGGAATGTATTGGTTTCTAATTATTACTTTCGTTGTCGACTGTACTTTTCAACAACTGTACGTAGACTCTAAATGGATTATAAACAAATACACTAATGTATGTGTAAGTTATATTTATGATCATCCATTCTGAAGCCTCAATGGTATGGACTGTTGCCCTCTCACCCGGAGGGCTGATGTTCAAATCCCGCCACGTACCAATGTGTTTTCGAATTTTCATGAAGATATGTACGTTATCCGACGCACTTACGGTGAAGGAAAATGCGTAAATACATTGACATTTTTACACAGGCAGTAATTTTACTTGTTCTTGTGTGGGCGGCTTTATATTTCCTCAATACTAATAGCGTCGAGGATCCCCAACAGGAACTCGAACATGAACCGCTCAACCAAGACGATTTCATATCCGCACAGCTCTAGATATATTGGTTTGCTTTGCCAAAGCGAAGCTTTGATGTTTCCAATGTATATTCCTTGCGAAAGGCGCTCAAGTCGCCCACGCAAGATAATTTTCGAATTTTAAGTCGATACGTAACTTTAATGTTGTTGGGTAACGAATTTGCATTTATGTATTTACATAGAAGGATGTAATCGTTGAGCGTAGTTCAGGCTATTAAGCTGCAGTGGGAATGGCGAATATTATAATTAAACACTTTTGAAATAAATAATAATATACTTTAAGTGCACATAAAACACATAATAAGTGAAAATCTTCTTCCTGACAACCTATAATAGAGGATAATTTGTTAACAATGAGGAAATGGGGTGTGCAAAAGTTAGGAACTAAGTTCTAATTGTGTAATACAGGCTGTGTAAGGTCGTCTGTTTTCGCCTATTTCACCGATTAAGAATGGATTATCTACTTTTGGTGAAGCCGTGGACCTGATTGGCGCATTACAGAAAGAACGAGCAATAAAAATCTTTATCACCGCAAATTTTATTTTCATTTCATATAAAGCGAACGTGAAATGTTGACGGCATACCGTTTAACAACTTGTGGAAGTGAAAAGTATAACCGTACCGAATGCAGTTGGCCGGGCGCGGACACGCTAGGGATTTTATGTCGATATGAATTAATCGATGATTTTTTTTATTGCACGGTAAACGTATCAATAGTTCTGTATTTATATCATCATCAGCCTACTCCAGTCTACTGCGTGTAACATAGGCCTCTCCAATAGTACGCCACATAGATCTGTCTATTTGCCGTCCATCGTTTTTCATTTTCAACTGCAACCGGCCGTTTTACGTTTGACATCACTCCATCTGACCTATGATCGCCTCATGTTACGCTTTCCAAGTCGAGGTCTTTACTCCAGAACACGCTTACCCCAACGGTTATCGGTTCTGCGACAAATGTGTCCAGCCCACTGCCAATTCAGCGTACTTATTCTTTGGTCTATGTCGACAACTCTGTCTATGTCGACAACTTTCTTTGTCGGATCTGTATTTATATGCTGCACTTTACTAGTAGTCCAAAGGTCCAACATATTTCGTAAGCGGTGGACTTTCTAGGTGAATGGTGATATTAAATATGTAAGTACTAAAGACATCACCTTGGACCTTAATAATACCTTTTTCAAAGTTTTTACAACGTATCATAATCAGCTCATTAAACGTCCCCACCGAGGGGCACGACCTACTCGTGTAGGGTGTTTAGGCCGTCAGTCGTCCACGCGGACCCAGTGCGGGTTGGACCACTACACGCACAACCTTCGAGTCTCTTCGCAGGCGTGCGCTGATTTCTTCACAATGTGTCATTTACGGTAGAGCGTATGATAACGTACATATAATTCCAAAAATCGAAAGCACATGTGTACGTGGCGGGATTTGAACCGCAGCCCTTCCGGTTTAAAGGGCAACAGTCAACATCATTGAGCCACCGACGCTCTTATGAATAGTTATGAAAAATTTTAATAACTTGCAAGAACTGATTATTTACGTAGTCAAAACTGCGTCAAAATATCTACTAGCATAAAATAATGGTCGATATCATTCCACAACGGTTATCTTAATACGCGCTAACGCAGCGAAATAGACCCACTGGCATAATTACTGTTTCGTTTTTACTATTACACTTTTTGATAAAAACTTTATGATAATGTAGTGCGTTCACCACCCACCTAAAGAAAAATGCTACGCCACTAGCTCAAACTCCGTTAACTGACAACAATTTTCAACATAACACTGAAAACCCTGTTAACGGAAAACAGCTTCGGTCGTTTCGCTTGTCTATAATGGAAGATACCTACACAGAACAAATAAATCAATGCTTTTAGTTACAAATTACCTTGTTCCACGTTGAGTGGACGGAATGTATGAAATGTCGATAGTAATTACGGGTTTGTTTTAGAAGGTGAACGAACTAACGATGAACATTATTTGAAATAGATAATTATGCTTATTTTCCGACCACTTAAGCAAAGCACTTAAGTACATAACAATGCATTTTGTGCTTTTAATGTTTGTTATGTATGTTTTCTTGTGTTAACATGAGTTACTCCAGTAATTATTATTTTATGTTATAAAAGTGTACAGTACGGTCAGGACGCTTACCTGATGGTAAATGATACGCCTGACCATGTCAGAACGGCATNATCATAATCAGCTCATTAAGTCCCCACGAGGGGCACGAGCCTACTCGTGTAGGGTGTTTTAGGCCGTAGTCGTCACGCGACCAGTGGGGTTGGACACTAACGCACCTTCGAGTCTCTTCGCAGGCGTGCGCTGATTTTCACAATGTGTTCATTTACGGTAGAGCGTATGTAACATCATATAATTCCAAAAATCCGAAAGCACATGTTACGTGGCGGGATTTGAACCGCAGCCCTTCCGGTTTATAGGGCAACAGTCAACATCATTGAGCACCGACGCTCTTATGAATAGTTATGAAATTTTAATAACTTGCAAGAACTGATTTATTTTACGTAGTCAAACTGCGTCAAAATCTACTAGACATAAAATATTATGGTCGATATCATTCCACAACCGGTTATTCTTAATACGGCTAAGCAGCGAAATAGACCCACTGGCATAATTACTGTTTCGTTTTACTATTACACTTTTTGATAAACTTTATGATAATGTTAGTGCGTTCACCACCCATAAGAAAACTGCTAACTAAGCTCAAATCCGTTAACTGACAAACAATTTTTCAACATAACACTGAAAACCTGTTAACGGAAAACAGCTTCGGTCGTTTGCTTGTTATAATGGAAGATACCTTCACAGAACAAATAAATCAATGCTTTTAGTTACAAATTACTTGTGCACGTTGAGTGGACGGAATGTATGAAATGTCGATAGTAATTACGGGTTTGTTTTAGAAGGTGAACGAACTAACGATGAACATTATTGAAATAGATATTATGCTTATTTTCCGAGTTAAGCAAGCACTTAAGGCACATAAAATGCATTTGTGCTTTAAATGTGTGTTATGTATGTTTTCTTGTGTTAACATGAGTTACTCCAGTATATTATTTTATGTTATAAAAGTGTACAGTACGGTCAGGACGCTTACCTGATGGTAAATGATACGCCTGACCATGACAGAACGGCATTGAAGGAGTCCAACAACTGATAGACATTTATTATCCTCCATCAATGCCGCAATGCGCTTGTGACCCGAGACAACAGATCAAAAATCTTTTCAAAAAGGTCTTTTACTATGTACAGCACAAACTTTCCGGTTTCACGAGACGATATATCGAGTATGTTTGCGGTGGTATACCAACAACACTTGTTGTTTATATGAATTTAAACTTATATTCCATGCAACGCGATGTCTAAATGCGTAAAGTCTGTAAATACAACAGCATGTATTAGTGTCGTTGACATCGCATGTGCGTATGAAAGTACAACGAACCGATGCCAAACATACATTACACTGGCTAGTTAAACTACAGTTTTTTTACGGTTGGCACTATTTTTGTTCTCTTTTTTTTTAATTTTTTCTTACAAATAACGCAACCCAATCACGGCACAAAAACTATTGAGAATCAAAACTTTTTAGATTCTGATAAGCCCAAGGCTGACCGACTTTCGCAAGACAATGAGTGACATTGACCGGATACAAGTAATTCCAAAGGAACTGGCCATTTGTCTTGCCCTTGAATGTTTGAGGGCCCCATTCAACAGGTGAATTGTTTAATGTGAAGTCCTTGACTATTGTATGGAGATACCTGCGTACTCCTCGATACACTAAAAATTTTTTTCTTACTTTATGCCTTACCACTAGGTGAGCCGTATAGTCTTTTGTCTACTTTTGAATAAAAATGTGTAGGTACTCATTTTTAATCAACCATCTTGAACGCAGTGGTGTGGACTGTCGCCTTCCTACCGGAGGGCTGAGGTTCAAATCCCGACACGTATCAATGAATTTTCGAAAATAGATGTACGTTATCCAACGCTCTTACGGTGAAGGAAAACATCGTGAGGAAACCTTCATGCACGCCTGCGAAGAGATTCGAAAGGTTGTGTGTGAAGTCGTCCAATCCGACTGGGCCCGCGTGGAGACTAAGGCCTAATCACCTATACGGGTAGGCTCGTGCCCTCGGTGGGGACGTTTAATGAGCTGATGATGATGATCCTTGACGCTTCACTAATAACTCGAATCGACGGACGAAACACGAATCAGATAATTATTGGAATCTAGAATGAAAAAAAATTCATAATCTTTAGTAAAATTTAGTAGCGATGAAGCTTTAAAGGTTCTCTACTAGACGGTGATTAATTTCCATTTTAGGCTGGGCAGAAATATCGTAATGAAATTGTCTGTGGTTTTTATTGTTTATTGTATTCTATGTAGGCATAATTATAAGATAAATATATGATAACTTAATCCAGATTACATTCTGGCATCAAACCTAGTAAGTATCGTGCTTCGAGTATATTTTACAGTTGTGACCAATTATATTCTGTATATATAATATATATAAAGGTAGATACGCCATCAGTGCCTCAAAAACGAACCGCCGAAGAGAGTACAGTTTGTATCTTTTTTTAAGTAAATGTGTTCGAAGTTCGAAATGTGTATGTGTGCTGTCTGCATTCGGAACACTTTTTTTCGATTGTGTTATAGGCATATCACGAATCCATACTTTTTTACATCATTGGTTGTGACAGATAATGTCATAGTGAAATATGAAAGAAATAAAGCTCCTCTTACTCACAACATTTAACGGTATTCTATGAAATATAAAGACCCAAAATGAAGAGTTTCGTTTTTACTATTAAAGTTACTATCTCTTGCAGTGGCGTGCACTCCATATATGCAAATAAGCAATGCCCGCTCAGTGCGTCCAGACAACCCGGAAAATCGCCAAATATTGAATAAATCCTACTTATACGTCCTTTTCTTACAGATTTGAAACAAATAATGATCTACTGTCATTAACAGCACTTGACAAAATGTAAATAACTTATTGTTTTTGCTTTTAGTGTCACTCAATTAGCCTACTCATAATATTGTGCACGCCACTGATCTCTTGCAAAGATTTAATTAGAATATCATTGTTATTCACTAATATTCTCATATCATCGAAAACTCCGCATAGCCGGATAGATACCTATAATATTTTATGCTCTCATTATTAAGAAGCATTTCAAAGTTAATCAAGATTCTGGGATGAAAATTGCTGCAAAGATTTTCTTTTTATAATGGCCCTATTACATGTAAGTACGAGCGTTTTTCCAAATTTTCTGATTAGTCTCATCAGAGAGAACACGAAATGTATTCTAAAGATATGAATGAACATTTATTGGCAAAACATTCATTCAGGTGTCAATAAAATTCCCGGCTGAAAATTATGCCCATCGTAATATATCTGAGAAGAGGGCAAAATAATTTATGAAAGTCTGCCTGCTACCGCTTTTGAATGCTAATGTTTGTACAAAGTACAATTTAGACATATATCATTTTAATAGTATTACATTCCTAAGGGTTTAACAATGATTTATTAACATTTCGTTGATTTTATACATATTCTTAGTTTATTCTTTATTATACGGAATTTAAGCATTATTGTAACTCTTTTTTTCTAAAACCAGGTACGTGTTATACTCGTATTTGTATGCGTTACTAGTTCTTCTCTGGGAAACTGTTAAGGCCAACTGCGGCCAACATCAGTAGACATAGAAAAAAAAATGGCCAAGTGCGAGTCGGAATCGCCCGTGGAGGGTTCCGCAGCAGCAAGTAACATAAAATAAAGTTTTTTTTTACTTGGGCACCTACTACAGCTTTAATATGAAAAGTAGTGGTTCACCGTTTATGACGTATAAAAAAAACTACACACCAGAAATCGTTCAAACTAAATTTCGTTGTTAGATTTAATGGTAATGTACATCATATTTTTTTATTTATTTTATCATCCGCATAGTTTAGAAATTAGAGGGGGGGACATAATTTTTTTCAACTTTGGAAGTGTCTCGCGCAACTATTCAATTTTAAAAAATGATATTAGTAACCTCATTATCATTTTTAAGCTCTACACATTTATACCCACACGGGGTGGTACGATGAAAAAACATTTTGAGTTTCAGTTCAATGTATGGGGAACCCCAAACTATATTTTTTTTTTCCAAGTTTCATATTAAAATCTAATAGTGGTTTACAGAATACATATACGTACAAAGTTTGAATAGTGTAGTGCTTATAGTTTTGGATAAAAAGGGTTGCGATATTCGGACGGACGGACAGACATACACACAGTCTTGACGAATCTATAAGGGTTCCGTTTTTCCATTTGGCTACGGAACCCTAAAAACGTACATAGTGTATAACATATCGCCCAATCACGGGTAATATCGCAATGTTTCATTGTTTAATGAATTTTAAAATATTAAAATAATATGAATTACTTCGAATATAAATAGCTGTATTTTTACATGAGCTTCTTTTGGTACTTATGTATTATGTAAATTTAAGTATTTTAATCAAAAAATAATCTCCCAATACATAATAAGTACATACATAAATTTGTGTCAAGTTATTAAGAGGGACTGTGTTTTACGAGTATAACAATGAAGATGTATTGCTTAATATTTGCATGCATTCTGTAATAAATTGCCTTTTGTCACATCACTCTGTTTCGAGAGCACTTCTTTAACTGCCGCAGCAGTATCGAGATTCTTGGTGTCGACATATCGAGCGAAGTCCAGTTTCGTGGCCATCTAGAGGGTAAGGCTAAATTAGCCTCGAAGAAGCTTGGCGTGCTCAATAGATCGAGACGGTATTTCACACCGGCTCACCGCCTGCAACTTTATAAGGCGCAGGTTCGACCTCTAATGGAATACTGTTCTCATCTTTGGGCAGGGGCTCCCCAGTACCAGCTTCTTCCTCTAGACCGCATTCAGCGAAGAGCGACTCGAGTTGTCGATTGCCGTGATGTTTCGGCTAGGCTTGACTCCTTGGCGCTGCGTAGAGATGTAGCTTCATTATGCATTCTCTATCGCATATACCATGGGGAGTGCTCCGGGGAACTGTTCGGTCTGATCCCTGCCGCCTCTTTCCGCCATAGATCTACGCGGCAACTCTACCACCCCACCACCTTGACAGTTGGCAAAGCACTACAGTGCGTTTTAACAGAAACTTTCTGCCCCGCACCACAAAATTGTGGAATGAGTTGCCGCATGCGGTTTTTCCGGACAGATTCGACCTGCAAACCTTCAAGAAAAGAGCGTACTCTTTCTTAAAAGGCCGGCAACGCATCTTGTAGTACCTTTGGTGTTGCAAATGTCCATGGGCGGCAGTATTCACTTTCCATCAGGTGATCTGTCTGCTCGTTTGCCCCCTATACTATAAAAAAAAAAAAAAAAAAAAAAAAAACGTATTAATTTATTCATTCATAGACCGGCTTAAATATCGCTTTATGTAAGTACTTAAAGCACACGAACGTAGTTTTATTGTTCACAAAATTTGCTCGTAATGTTTATAGGAGAATAAATTAGCATCGAGAATCATCATAATGTTATTTGCTGTAGTTACGCTAAAGGATTTCGGCAATACCGAGTTGCACTAGATAAAGTGCAACCTTCAACACTGAATGCAAGGTTCTTGACCGCGGTCGCGGATAAATAATGCCAGTCACACTGTTGTTTACGAGTATGTGTTCTATTTGGTTGCGATTAGAGGTCAAATTCAGGTACTTGGATGGACGACTTGCGAATGGTGCTGGTGGAGGCTAGATGAGAAAAGCGGAGGACCGAGTTTTCTGGCGCAGAATAGGGGAGACCTTTGTCCAGCCGTGGACTGCAATAAGTTAAGGGAGAGAGAGTTGATCCTTTTTTGTGACTTCAGTTCTAATTTACGTGACCATTCTACTTACCCACCCCAAGACTAGTGAGTAGGTGTCTGCTTAATTGCTCGTTTTTTTTTCCTCTTCGTGCTCACGTTTAACATAATATACATTTTTTATTTGTCCTTTCCGTGATCACGGAACCCGGAAAATGTTTAACGCATTCCAACA
The DNA here is from genome assembly GCA_019425675.1 of Leucinodes orbonalis. NCBI lineage: Eukaryota > Metazoa > Arthropoda > Insecta > Lepidoptera > Crambidae > Leucinodes > Leucinodes orbonalis. The sequence goes on along the minus strand of PQWD01014593.1, from coordinate 4,702 downwards.
TGATATGTATTAAATGTTTTCGTGTAGTCCTTACGCGTGTTCGTTTGGACGCGCAAATTTCACCGGCCTTGTGAGTACAAGGTTGTTATTGGCTATAATGACTTATAGCGGGGCCGCTGGGACGAACCCAATTTGTCAGTTTCATTTTCTATGTTTATGTTTGGGCGAAAAATTATGAGATGATTGTTTTGTTGGCAAAATCTGTGACTTACTTAGTAGTAAGTAGCTCACAGATGTGGGGTACACTATAGTTTAAAAATCTTATAACCATTGCGAACAACATAATTTTTCAATTTATTAAACGTACTTTTTTCAAAGTTGATCTAATTTAATACAAACGATTTTTGTAATGTCCTCATTTTGTAAAATATTAAACTTACTACAAAGTCACAGTATCCTTTAATTTCACTGTCAGTCTCATCTATCAGTCGATCATCATCATCTTCATCATACTGATATGGCTGGATTGATAGGTGAGATCGAAGTGCCCACAGAGACGACCTTACACACGGTCTGCCTTTGGTAATCATCTTTCCCTTTAGAATGTTTTCTTTCATATGTATGGCGCTCGCCAAGTGCCCGGTGAAGCTGTAAAGGCCATCTGTCGCCAACAGCAGTAGTCAGTTTGAAAAAAAACCGATACTCCGAAGGTTACTCGTTATTTTACATCGGTTTTCTGTGAGGCCATGGTATCAGAAAGATGAAAAGAAATTCCAGTCGAGTTGGCATGGTTATCCCACACTAATAATGTATGTGCATGAGATGCGAGAGGAGTCGAGGGTAAAAGCACCGGGTTTAGTAGGCTTATTACCGTACATTTACATATATGGGCTATAACTAGCGATCTTTAAATGCCACACTGAAACTGACCATAATACAGTTGATTTAACCTTAATGTTCAAATAGGTTGCATCATAATGCCACAGTGGCTTTGTGTGGGTGTCGCGCTATTTAATGGTCACTTGTTTTAGTTACATATGTGGGGAACCGGTTTTTTCGCGTCTTGTGGACTATGCCTATCTTTAACGTTGGGTTTTCTATAAATGGATCTCTTGACAACGACCTCTTGAGTATGTCAGCTTGCGCATGCAAAGCTTTGCGCTTTATAGGCGTGGCGTGGCGTGGTTAATTTTCTATTCAATAAACGTGCGTAGTAGGTAGTTATTATCTTGGATTTTTTAAAATAATATAATAAATATCGACTGACATTCACACAGTGCTATCTAGCCCTAAACTAGCATTTATCCCGAAATTTTGGTACTAAACAACGGATGAACATGCTTATAATCTTACTTTATATGATGATAACATTTTATATATTTTTCTCTCACATAGACATTTATTGAAAACATTGATCAACGCCTAAATTGGATCACTTCTTTCATAAGCACGCCACAGAACAACAATACTGTAATTTTTCACGAAACAAAAACGGTTGTTTCAAAAGCATCGCGTCATTCGCTAAAACAAAAGGTGGCCTCGCTGCGTCGATACACTCCCCTAATGACAGTGTCAGCCATTTTGGTTTTATGTTTGTCCAAATGGAAGATCTCTTATTATGGTAAGGTAAACTAGAGTTCACCCAGCAATACATATTGAGCCCGCGAGATAGTGACGGCCCAAAGAAGACACTCATTGCCAGACTGAGCGGGAAGCCCTTAGCCCTTCCTTCTTGTATTCTAGGTGATAGAATCGGTACTGAGTCGTCTAGGTAGGTGCAGTGATATCGTCCCGCAAAATAGGAGTATTTTGCACTTTTAAGTTTCGAGACGAGGGCACTGTAGCCAGTAAAATTAACAGTAAAATGGTATAAGAGACCTAACATCTCAAATGACGGGCGCAGAGCACTGCAATGGTACCTACCTAGTGGTAATATATTATGTGAACAAAGTTTTTTATGTATACAAACTGTAGCAATATTCAATATAAAACTTTGTTAACCCTCCATTCATAATACAACGGCATTGGATTACAGAAAAAAGCAAAAGTAGGCCGGTATGCAAATACGTTTGGGCGGATAAAAACGGTTGCTACAGTTAGGGTTCAAAAACATGGCGCCAAAAACCGCTTTATGCAGGGTGACTGAACGACACCATTGGTGAAGTAACTCATTAACAGTTGCCAACAAGCACGTTGACAGTCAGGTAGTGTTTGGAGTCTATTGTAACGGAATAGATGTGATGACATCGCTTATGTTAATTGTGATCTTATGTATACTTATATTTTTTTATCTCAATCAAGTAGGAAGTAGTTAGAAGTTAAGTTACAAGATGCTTTTTTATAAAAATATATTCGTTACTTTGGTACGATTCTTGAGTTCTTCAGTGGAATATTTATCGCGTAAATTATTTGTTGCGTTACCATATTGAACTTGTGAATCCATATCGACTCGATAAGAAGAATGAGAATAGGAGACAAACAAACCAACTTGGGTGCCAGAAATTCTAGTCATCTTTCGTTAATTTTTTATTTTATTTATTAGGTTCACCAACAACATAACATTAGTCTTACATTAAGAATATTAAATTGCAATACACCATATGATCTAAATGTTAAGTTTCTTACAGGTAAACACAACATTCTTAATCTAAAGAGCTTCTTTTGAAATATTATATAATGGTTAAATGTGCTACTTAAAACTACGAATAATATTTTTTCTGAACAACTGTATTGAGTCGTAATGAATATCAGTGTTGTCACTACATTCACACACAAAAGTTAATTAACACATAAAAGTTAAATAGTTCTTTAAGGATCTTAACTAAAATGAAATATTTATATACAACCTGCAGTGTCCTTTCCAACTTTGGAAAATCACCGAAAGTTATATCGCGTCTTTTGGCTCGGTTGACGGGTGCAGTGCGGCATTGGCGGAGAATAATAAATGTTTATCAGTTGTTGGTCTCCTTCAATGCCGCTCTGTCATGATCAGGCGTCCTGACTGTCCTGTACACTTCGTAACATATAGTCAGCATTTCATCAAAATGTTTCATACATTTAATTAACATAGTTGAAGCTATTATTCCCAAACTAATATAGACTGTAATTAACTATTTGATAGAAAAAACTTTAATTGACGTTAAATAGGTCTCAGTTAATGGATAGCGCAAGTTGTGGTTAAACTGTTATTATATTTGTGCCACGAAGCGTGGAGATCTGGTAATTGGAGACGGGACGGTTGCGGCATTGTCCTAAGGTGTGCCTTACAATAGCTCTAACATGTCATATCTTTAACATCTTATGTATAATATAAAGTACAAGTTTTGAATCATTAATGCGTCCACTGTTGAACAGCGGTCAAACTCAACAGTGGACTTCCACGCGATCTGATCGTCCGTCAACATCTTAGATGAACAATAAACTAGATAATAGATAATAATAAATATCACTGACATTCACACAGAGCCATCTAGCCCAAGTTAAGCGTGAAGCCTTTGTAATTGGTACTAAAAACGGATAAACATGCTTATATACATTTTTTGTAAATACATACATATTATACATAGAAACACCCAGACCATAAGACATGTTCATGCACACAATATTTGTACTGCCCGGGGATCGAACCCGAACCTTGTACTGCAGTCGATTTCGGTTCGGTATTAACCGCAACACTCGGGTCGTCAATATCAACAAAGATGCACAAATATCAACCAATAATGTCCAAGCCGCTTGACACGTATACGTTGACACATGTTATATTTATGACATAAAATTATTCATTAAAATTTTGACCTTAAGGCGTCATCAAAGGGTTCATTAATCAAAAGCACGAGCATACTACAATGTCACTATGACATTTAGTGAGCGACGTGATTGAATAAAGATTTTGCTCAACTGACGGATGGGCATAATTTGCCGCGGACACTTTTGAGTGAGTTCATTCGAGAGCATTCGTTCGTTTATTTGTTTTCTAAGGTCAACATCCTTTAAATTTTTATTGGTTTTTGAATTCTAATTGTTAAGAGTTTACTAAAATAGATTAAACCTACGGAACTGTTCGGTAATTTCAGCTTTTGTCAATATTTAAATCGTATTTTAACCTACTCAACCGGGCTCACTGAAAAGCGGCACCAGGGTTCACTACTGGTGTCCCTGGCTTGCTGAGTGAGTTCGTTTGATTCGGGCATCGTAGCATGCTGCTACTGTGTTCTTTCTTAATTTATTATTTTTATTTTGTTTTTTTTATTGTGATATGTTTACATGTGATTGTGTTGCTGTGCATTGGATTAATAAATGTTTTCTTTCTTTTTTCTTTCGGTTTTTTATACTTGAATGCTGTTGTTTAATTACATTATTTAAATATATAAATACTTATAATCATACAACCCAATAAATTGTATTATCTTGGGAATGTTGATTTCGCAAACCTTTATTGTTCTGTAAAAGGCTATCGGGAGGTGAAGTGCCTCCCAAAATAACCGATGACCTGAAATCTGATTACGTACGACCCTTTGTAGACTCACCCTTCGATGCGCGTTAGGAAGAATCAAGAGTGCTTTGATGTCCAATATAGAATTACTTACAGTCGTTGCGTTATCGCCACAGCGTTGCGACTTGTCGTATGGTAAATACACTAAAGGAGTTTTCTGATGTTATGCAACTGACCGTTGCACAACTGCCACGCATTATAATATTCGAGTAATCGCGAAAAATTGACACAGTGTATTACTACTGTGACGTCAAGTTGATAAGAATGGTA